>MU225843.1:274069-288741 GCA_018584345.1 Thuja plicata
TATATATATATATATATATAGGTTTAGTATGAAGTTCCTTCCCTTATAAATCGACCAACAAGGTTATTCATTTTATAATTAAAAATGTTGTTATTTGTTCTATATAGTCGGCAAAGTGACTTTAACTTTTTTTTTCTCTAAATATTATTATAATGTTTAAAGTTTGTTTATCATTTATTAACTACTCAAAGAAATTTTTTTTTCTTTATTTATTATTTATCATTCCATATTACTTCAATATTTATTTCATTATTGTATTCAATTATATTAAGTCATAATTTAAACGTCTAGTTCTAACAAGCAAGAGAAGAGAAAATCGGGAAGTGTAAAGGAAAAGGAAGAAGATAAGGCAGAACGAGAATGTTTTAAGAAAGAGATACAAAGGTTAGATCAAGCTTTGAAATATTTGAAGGAATAATTTAATCTAGATAAACAACAATGGCACCTACCAATCACGGAGAGGATCACATGGCCCATCAGGGGGATCATTAAAAATAGGAAAAGGCACACAAGGATCGAAGCAATGAAGGAGGTAAACAATGAAGAGGTACGTAAACCTATGATAATTTTGACATCATCAAGCACTATAGAAATTCAAAAGGACAAGATAGATATGGTTTTCGAAGAGTTTCCTTGTCATTTTTACCTGAGTCAAATCTAATGATTAAGTTGAAGGGTGTATGAAGGATGACATTATCAAAATAGTTGATATTGATAATAGTGTTGAAATGGATGAGGTTGATAAAATCAATGTTCTTGTTGAACTAATAGAAGAAAATGACTGTGATCAGATGGTTGATAATGTTGATGATAAGTTATTGCAGGGGTAACCAAGATGAATTGTGAAGCAAGATGCAAATTTCATGAGTAATACTGTCACTAATCCAATTATTTTTGTCAATGAATTTGTTATTATGTTTATTCCAGTGCAAGTGTCAAGAGAATCAGATAGGGAAAAGCAGAAAGTTTTCTATAATTTTGTAAAATGGCCCTTTGAAATTTATATTCTGAAATTCCAAAGTTACAGTTCTTAATGATGTAACTTAGTTATGCTTCAAGGATGCCCTAGGACTATTACAATGGTGTTTACACTGGTAAACACAGGAAGATAGATGTTTATTGCTTTGTTATTGCATTCAATATTGGTAAATGGTGTTGTGGAGTGTAATAGGTGTAATGGAAGTTGTAAATACCCCCCTTGGGTCAATTTGAAAAGGAAATGCAGTTTAAAACATTATAAGTCATTGCCCCCTTCAAAAGGTGAATAGGACTGTTACGGTAAAGATTGAGAAAACAAAAATTTGAGTGTTAAGTCATTATCCATTAAAATTGGGATTGATTGGAGATGTTGTCAATGGACCTTGGAACCTATGTCTATATTGGGGTTTGTTAAAACAATGAATATTTCAATCCTTATGCACATTGCCCTGTTATGGCGGGTTATGACAGTCTAGTTAGGACTGACTACAGAGCACTCTTGGGTTCCTAATGGTGAATGGAAACAAGAACCACCGAGGGTTATTAAATAGGAAATTATGCATGCCTTCAAACCATGTAGATATTGGAGAGAGTTATTTTGAGTGTTGAGTACCAAAGGTGTCAAGTTTGGATAGTCTAAAGGAGCCAATTAGGCCCAAAAGGCAGAAGACATACAATCAAAAGAGGAAAAGGCACACAAGGATATCAGAAATGAAGGAGGTAAACAATGAAGAGGTACGTATATAGACCTATGAATATTTTTAAATCATCAAGAACTAAAGAAATTCAAAAGGAAAAAATAGATATGGTAAGAAAATGACAGTGATCAGATGGATGATAAGGTTGATGATAAGGAATGGCAGGGGTTAGCAAGAAGATTTGACAAGAAAAATGCATGTTTCACTTGTACTGTTGTAACTAATCCAATTATTTTTGTCAATGAATTTGTTATTATGTTTATTCCAGTGTAGGTTTCAAGTGTATCGGATTGGGAAAAGAAGCAACTTTTCTTTGACAGATCTAAGTACTCTGAAAGGAGGGTAGGAAGGCCAAGGTTGAAGATAAAGCACAGTGATGGTGCAAGTTCCAAAGTTGATGCACATTTCCAGTACCTTGTACATCTAAAGGGAATACCAAATGAAAGAACCATTTGGAGATCAGAGGAAGAAGAATTCAAATATAATTTTGTTATAAGTCCTCACTCAAGGGTCTTGAGTTTCATATCCATGTGTATGGACAAGGGTTGTGAAATTTTGATCAAAAATAGATGGAGGACATTGAAGAAGTTCATTATCTTACATTTGAATCAAGTTTCAATGAATTCTATGTTGTATTTAGAAAGTTATTGTCATTGTAGATGGTTGTTATCTTTCATTTGAATCAAGTTTCATTGAAATCAATGTTGTATTTGGAAAGTTATTGTAGTTTCTTCATAAACAATCCAAAACCCTCATCTAGGGTCATCAATGAACAAGAAAATTACATATCTCTCACTTTATCCATGGGAAAATGCTATAAATCGGTAAAAGGACCTGTTGCAATGTTTATTATGAAATTCAAAAGTTACAGATCTTAATGATGTAATTTGGTTATGTTTCAAGGATGTCCTAGGACTGTTACAATGCTGTTTAGACTCATAAGGGAACGAGGATAGATGTTTATTGCTTTGTTATTGCATTCAATATTGGTAAATGGTGTTGTGGTTTGTGATAGGTGTAAGGGGAGTTATAAATACCCACTTGGGTAAATTTTATAAGAAAATGAAGTTTCAAATATTATTAGTCATTGCCCCTGCAATTGGAGAGTAGGACTGTCACGGTAAAGACTGAGAATACAATATTTTGAGTGCTGAATGATTATCCATTAAAATGAGGATTGATAGGAGGTGTTGTCAAGGCACCCTTGAACCTCTATCTCTATTGGGGTTTTTTAAAACAATGAAGATTTCAATCCTTATAAACACTACCCTGTTATTGTGGGTTAAGACATTCTAGTCAGGACTGAGTACACAACACCCTTGATTTCCTAATGGTGAATGACTACAAGAGCCATTGAGGGTCATTAATTAGGATATTATGCATGCATTCAAACCATGTAGAGATTGGAGAGAGTTATTTTGAGTGTTGATTGTGAAAGGTGTCAACTTTAAATAGTCCAACGCAGGCAATTAGGCCCAAAAGGTAGAGGACGGTCATTTCTTTAGAGTGTTGTTACAAAACAACATTGTGCTATCTTATAATATGTTCACAATATAAATAAAAGGTGTTTAGATATGTTTTTGTGATTTTAAAGTTGGATTTTGTACAAAGGTTAGAGTCAGTAAAGCTTCACTACAAGACTACACGAGCCATAGTGCAGTCTATGAAGGAAATACTATTTCTTGAAGTGTCAGAGAGAGAGAGAGAGAGAGAGAGAGAGAGAGAGAGTTTTATATGGTTGCAAATGTTATGTTTACCTTTTATAAGGTGTATAGACTCAGATTAGTCATTGTTTTGAAGAATTCTAATGCTTGGTTATTGCCTAGAAGGTTACAAGTGTACCAAAAAAAAAGTTTTATATAATCATTTCCTTTGAAGTTGGTTAACTCAATTGGTGAATCCCTCGCCTCCGCATCAAATTGGTACAGGAGCCAGCAGAATCTGGGAAAAGGAAGCTTGTATGTGGTTGTGAGTTTGTGTTTGTGTAGCAATGAAGTAGGTAAACAAAGAAGAGGTATGTACACCTATGGTTATTTTTACATCATCAAGCACTGAAGAAATTTGAAAGGAAAAAATAGAAATGGTTGTGGATGAGTTTCCTTGTCAATTTCACTTGATTGAATCTAATGATCAAGTTGAACAAGTTGAAGGGTGCATGAAGGTTGACATTGTTGGCAGAGTTGATATTGCTAATAGTCTTGAAATGGATGAGGTTGATAAAATCAATGTTGTTGTTGAACTAATAGCAGAAAATGGGAGTGATCATATGGATGATAAGGTTGATGATAAGGAATGGCAGGGCTTACCAAAAGGAACTAAGAAGCAAAATGGAAATTTAATTAATAATTTTGTTACTAATCCAATTATTTTTTTCAATGAATTACTTATTATGTTTATTCCAATGCAGGTATAAAGAGAATTGGATTGGGAAAAGCAACAAATTTTCTTTGATAAGTCCAAGTTCATGAAAAGGAGGGTAGGAAGGCCAAGGGTTAAGATGACATTTACGGGAAAGGTTCATGACATTTTGATCAAATTTGATAGAGGATGTTGGAGAATTTCATTATCTTCCATTTGAATCAAGTTTCATTGAATTCAATGGTGTATTTAAAAATTTATTGTAATTCATAAACTGTCCAAAACCCTAATTTAGGGTAATCAATAAACAAGAAAATTACATTTCTCTCATTTTATCCATGGGAAAATGCTATAAATTAGAAAAATAACCCTTTGCAATGTATATTTTGAGATTGCAAGGTTACAGATTTCAATGATGTAATTAAGTTATGTTTCAAGGATGGCCTAATATTGTTACAATGGTGTTTAGACATGTAGCGGCAAGAAGATAGATGTTTATTTCTTTATTATTGCATTCAATATTGGTAAATGGTGTCACGGTGTGTGATAGGTGTAAGGGAAGTTGTAAATACCCCCCTTGGATCAATTTGATCAGGAGATGAAGTTTGAAACATTATAAGTCAAAGACCCCTGCGAATGGAGAATAGGATTAATGTTTCAATCATCGATATTAATGCATTAAGTTATTTATTTTTCATAAAAATACAATTTTTTTCTTTGGACAAATCTGTTCCCAAGTCTTTACCAAGTGTGAGTCCAATTTTTGTCTGCAAGTCTGAGTTTTTCAACTATGGTTGTGAGTTTGTGTTTGTACGGGTTGAGAGGAGAACCTGGTTGCCAAAGACAAGAGAGGAGAAGAGACTTAGGTGAGGCAAAGGCACAATGGAAGCAAGGAAAAAAGGGATTTTCTTGAAGGAGAGATGGATTTGTTGAAGAGTTTTCTACAGGGTGAGGGTTTATCAAGGAAGAAGCAAAAGAAGAGAAAAGAGACAAGTGTGAAGTACAAGGAAGATGACAAGGCACAATGACAAAACTTTAAGCAAGAGATACAAAGGTTGGATCAAGATTTGAAAGAGTTGAAGGAAAAAAATTCTCTATAGAGGAAAAACTGGCACTTACCAAGCAAGGAGAGGATCGCATGGCCCACCATAAGGATCATTCAAATGAGGAAAAGGCACATAAGGATAGCAATAAATGGAGGAGGTAAAAAATGAAGAGGTAAGTAAACCTATGATGATTTTGACATCATCAAGAACTAAATAAATTCAAAATGAAAAGATAGATATGGTTGTGGATGAGTTTCCTTATCATTTTCAATTGATTGAATCTAATAAATCAGGAGAAAAAGTTGAACGGTGCATGAAGGTCGACATTATTGATAGAGTTGATATTGTTGATAGTTTTGAAATGGATGAGGTTGATAAAATCAATGTTGTTGATGAACCAATTGTAGAAAATGGTAGTGATCAGATAGATGATATGTTTGAGGATAAGGACTGGCAAGGGTTACCAAAAGGAATAGAGAAGCAAACTGCAGATTTCAAGAGCAATGTTGTTACTAATCCAATTACTTATGTCGATGAATTTTTTATAGTATTTTTCCAGTGCAGGTGTCAAGAGAATCAGATTCTAGGAAAAGAAACAAATTTACTTTGATGGGTCAAGGTTCCTAGACAGGGGGATAGGAAGGCCAATCGTGAAGATGTAGCATAGTGATAGTGAAAGTTTCAAAGTTGATGCATGTTTCCACTACCTTGTACATTGGAATGGCATACCATATATATGATCAAACAGGGTCAATGGGAGATTTTAAGGCATCTTGGAATTGTAATAAAGTCATATGAGACCTTTCAAGATGTAATGGGGGTTATAAGGGTCAGTAAGGTCATATAGTCAAAAGTTGTCAAGTTGCAAGAAAAGTTTCCAAGCAACTTCTCTTGCAACCAAATGATCAATAGTGTCTAAAGTGTCTAAATTGGTGTTTTAAACATCTAATTGATGTAAAGAGGCCTCTAAAAGGTTAATTTGATGCTAAAAGGTCAATTAGGTAAGTCCTTAGGCAAATGAAGGAAAAAATACAAAAGTTGTCACTATAAAAAATGTTTTCAAAAAGCAAAATTAAGGGAAATGGACAGTTAGAATGGAAACAAAAAATTTATAGGTGGTTGGAAGGCATGGAAAGGGTAAAATATCCCTTTTATGAGTCCTTTTTAAGGGGAGAAGGAAGTATGGATGCAAGATGTACAGATATTTAGCAAATAAAACAATAAAATAAGTCAAATTTATGTATTTCCTTGAATGTGTGACTGTCACACTAATGTGTACAGGAAAGGGTCATGACATTTTGATCAAAAATTGATGGAGGACATTGGATAAGGTAGTTATCTTCCATTTGAATCAAGTTTCATTGAATTCCATGTTGTATTTAAAATTTATTGTAATTTCTTCATAAACTGTCCTAAACCCTCATCTAGGGTAGTCAATGAACAAGAAAATTACATAGTGAACAAGAAAATTGCATATCCTTCATTTTATCCATGGGAAAATGTTATAAATTGGTAAAATGACCCTTTGCAATGTATCTTTTGAGATTCCTATAATGACCCAAACTAGGTCTTTCCCTTGTTTTCACAAATATTTCTCATACATATTAAACATTCAATTGCATGCCATAAACCATTGATGCGATGGCAAATAACCTGCAAATATATTCCAATAAAACCCTTAGCAAATATTTTTGCATTTTATAACAGCAATACAATAACAATGGGATTTCCACAATCCAAAATCTAAACTAAAATATTAAGCAGTAATATGAAATGACAAGAAGAGCCTACAAATGCAATGGCAAACTCTATAGTGAATCCGCACCAGAGATGAACTGGGGCTATGTCCAATCATCCTCTAAGCCAAAAGGGTTTCTGTCCTCACAGCTGTATTTGAAAGCTGAAAGCTTCCTGATATCTCCAAGAGATAAATATCATATAAAAAATCAAGCATCCCTTAAATGAGCCTTTTATCCTTCTTTTAAAGCAATGGTCGTGACTCTTCAGTTTCCCCTCTCTGTCTTTTCATATTCTCACTTAAAGTCACTTTTTAAATAAATATAACCATTGGTTATATAGTGACATAATAAAACAAAGTGAGGAATCTTCTGGCATTAAGCTGGAGGACCAAATGAGCTTAGATGAAGAAATGTGATAGCTTGCTGGAAAGCTCTTAGTGAGACGCTCTGATTCCACTACTAAAATGCCAAGAATACTGAGTTCTTCCTACTTACTATAAATAGTAAGCACCCTGGAAAACCTATGGAAACTGATCCAATTGGCCTGAAACTGAAAACACCTATGCCAAATATCTCTCTGATTACCAGCCAAGCCTCGGTTAGCCCACCAGATCATGATGAAAGGATAAATATAAGGCACAAAAAAATGTGCCCCAAAAAGAAGACATTACAAATCATCCCTTCCTAGAGATTGCTTGCCCTCAAGTAATCAGTATCTGCATGCTATGGGAATAAAACTTGGATCCCAAACCAACCTTAGGGAAGATGCTCCACCAATCTCTCATGTGAAACTGAAATAGATGTTATGCCCTAACCTATGAAGCCATTCACACAGCAAAAAAACAACAACTAGTCTAATGTCAAGACCCCAAATCACTGCAGGATCAGTCGTACCAAGCTACCTTGTGTCACCATCACCTGTGAGAAAATCCTCAATCCAATTGAGGACCTTACTCCAACTGAGATCACCAACCCCTCTATAGTTAGAAGCAGGGGAGAAACAAAGCTCACAATAATCAACTCATTGAATAAATACCAATTGCAAGTACGTCTCTCCTAAATCTCATAAGGAAAAGGGCCATCCATCTCCCTAGCTGGCTAAAATATCTTGACACCCTATGCCCCTATCGAGTGAATCACCAACAATGTCCAATTGCCATAACACTACCCCTCTGATCTACCGCTCGAACTGGAAACTGTATTGAAGAGGCAAGATACGTAGACTGTTGGACAAGGCTTCCATTTGCAAGCTAGGAAGTGTACCAACCCAATCAATCACCCCACACCTCTGCAATAATCGGAAGATAAAGTTCTCCGTAGGTGGGATGAATTTAAAACATAATGCATCCCATACAATGTGGCCAACATGCGATGCACTAGCTAGCTCTATTGGAATTCTTGAATCAACATAAGGATTCCATAACTGTCTCTCAATACCCAGAGTCATACAGTGTATATCATGTTGTGAAAAATTCATCCCAACTGGTATAATCATCATACCAAACTCAATAACCCTATACTACATAAGCTGTACCCGATCATCATCATCATGCCTAAAATACGTGGTGATAGAATTACCATAAGCACAGGATGAATCAGTACGATACTGTAGAGGAGTTGGGGCTATGTGGACATAGTTGCCCATCCTGGACTGCTGGTGTGAAACCCACACTGCTCAGCAATTGAGCTCATCCCACTACTCTAACCTAGTGACCAAGATTCACCTATAATAGCTGACCCTGGGTCCCAAATTCTATAATCGACCTCATCCTCATCATGGGGATAGCAAATACCTTCCTCATCTAGCTTGAAGAAAGGATTATCAAATATCAAATCAACATCCATCTTAAACAAGAAATTGTCGATCGCCTGAAAATTATCCAACTCATAAAGAAAATTTGGGTGATCCAAAGATCTTTTGGGGCAACTATCCAAGTCATAGGTCTGGTGTATGCTATCTAGTTCTTGAATCACCTCCTGAAAGAATTTGGACCTTTCCCTATCATCATGTTCCCTGTACTGACTAGTGGCAACAATCTGATTTCTTGCTTCCTAAAGAGCAAGACATGTGTGTTTCAATGTTTCCTGAGCAACATTAAGCTCTTTGTTGAGCTTATTCACCTCATCACCTTTTTCCCTCAACTACTCAACATAATTTTCAGCAGCCTATAACAGGTAGTCACGATCTGAAAGTAAACATAGATATTCTGATTTCCAATCCTCAAACATTATTTTGACCCTCCGTAAATCTGAACCATCAGATCCAATCCTTATACCACCTTGTCCTGTCTCTTTCTAAGCTTTCCTATAAACATCCTCAATGATCTGGTGAGTTCTATCATGGTGAATAAGAGATGCAGTAATAGCATCATTATTGACTTTCAACTAACCCCTCAAGGCATGCTTCTCATCATTGTCATTTTGGGATGCATTATCTAATGGGTCATCCAAATCAAAATTATAAATTAGTGAGGTGCTGCTAAAGAAGTCACATGAATCCTCATTACATGAATTGTTAAAGACATCCAGCTGGTGGTCATGATCTTTAACCATATCTTTTCCATCTTTTCTTTGATCAAGTGAAGGCTGAGAATCAATGGAAGTTAGGTGCTCTTCTCTAGTAAACCATCCTGTAATCTCTAGATTCGTTGCCTCTTCTTTAGCCTCTCCTTCATGCATTGATTCAATATTTGTTTTGTAATCTCCTTGTGCAAGTAGATCCCAAGCCAAATCTTGACACTGCTTCTTTTCCATTATAGTCTTGTGTTGAAAATTTGGATGAAAGTCCATGAAACTAGAGAAGGTTAAATCTCTTTAAAAATGAGGAGGAAGTGTGTTATACTCATCATACATGCTGAGTATTTCTATCCTTTTATCATGTTGTGAGATACGGGCTAACTGTTGCTGAACCTGAACAAGATCCTTCAAAAAAATTTCAAAACTCTATCTTCCCCATAGCTAGAAAACTACTTGACTCTGCAAGTGAATTTGAACAACTTGAAGCTGCCAAGGATTATGCAAATGATGCCCACACTGGATGAAAGTTATCTTTGCATGATATGGGATTCCATAAAATTATGGTAATGAAGCACTTTCCACTTTACCGATTCCCCACACCCAAATAGTTTCCTGAGATTTCAATTTTTTGACTGCTGAAATCATATGTGTCTATGTTTATAATGAGGGTATATGTGCCTTTCTATTCAATTCCTCAAAGTAAGAGTGCAATTTGGTTCTTATAAAGAGAAAGAGAATAATCAGATTATAATGACAAGAGAACTGTTTCAATTTGAGTGAGTAATTGGAAATTTCACTAGCTTATTAAAGCTTAGCCATAAGAAGTCTGCTTGACTTGCAACCACACCTAGAAATGGTGAATTAGAGTTCATTGATGACTCCCCTCACTATTGTTCATGTAGCTGCAACTGACACCTCCCATGATTCCTGTAATTTACCAAATGAAAATAATTTTTAATACCAAGTTACCAAGTTGTAATGCACGTGTTGGAGGCAACTAACTTCTATGGTTTGATACTGCGCTGTTTATTATAAAAATTTCCCACTTTTGAATGACTCACGTTTGGCAAGATGAGTTATTAAACTGCGTTAAGATCCTTGGAAAACAATCAAGCAACCTTATGAGAAATTGCAAGCATACTGATTTTCTGGTAAAATATTCAAGTCTGTCTGTGTGAAGGATGATGCTGACTCTCACTTCACACTATTGGTCCCTTGCTAGCTGTGTGTTGAGCTTCCAACAGTCATTCAGATATTCCACCCACTAATACGCTTACCCGACAACCACTACCAAGCACACACTCACTGCATATAATCTTATCTGTCTGTATCTATTATTCTACTACGGATGTCTCTGCACTTGCATTGTCCAAATACAAATTCTTTTCTTCCAACATGAGTCTACTTCACCTATTCTTGAAGACTCGTAATTGGAAAATGGAATCACTAGGCCTATTTAAAGAAACCACATGTTCCTCTTTCAAATTCCTTAAATCTTCTTCACATCCAATTCACAGGACATGCGATGCTTTTCAAGACTCTATTCGACCAGAAGTCTTTGAACTATGCCAAGATGGAAATACACTATACACACGCCAACTATAACATGTGTTGTAATGATCTGATCACCCCAGCGTAATGTAACCGCAGCTATCAAATAAGTCATTATGTTGAAGAATTCTCAAGTTGGTTTATTTCCTAGAAGGTTACCAGAGTACCAAATAACATGTTTGATATAATCATTTCCTTGGAAGTTGGAGACCTCAGTTGGCGAGGCCCTTGCCTCTGCATCAAATTGGTATTAGAGCCAGAAGACTCTGGGAAAAGGAAGATTGTGTGTGGTTGTGAGTTTGTGTTTGTGCAAGTTGAGAGGAGAACCTGGTTGCCAAAAGACTAGAGAGGAGAAGAGACCTAGGTGAGGAAAAGGCACAGTGTAAGCAATGTTAAATGGATTTTCTTGAGGGAGAGATGGGTTTTTTGAAGAGGTGTCTGTAGGGTGAGAGTTCATGAAGGAAGAAGCTAGAGTAGAAAATAGCGGCAAGTGTGAAGAAGGAAGATGAGAACGCAGACCGACAATGTTTTCACCAAGAGATACATGTTCAGGCTCAGAATTGTCACCCTAACTCAGGCATTAGGGCTACACGACAATTCCATCCTAACAATGGAAACCTCTCCTAGCTGTGGGTAGACTATGAATGAAGAGGAGTCTCTAGATTCTAGGTTGGTTCCTATAAAATATGGGATATCACCTCCTGATTTGAAACTTGGTGGGAAAAGGGGAAAGAGGAACTTTAAAACTAGAAATAGAAAGGGGTGATACACCAAGAATGAATCAGAAACTTGAGAAGAAAATGATAGTTCCAGATCTAACACACAATGAAATCTAGATGATTTGGTACACTGTTCAACATATAGGTTAATGATTTTAATTATCAGGTTTCAACCACAAATAACTAAATACTTAACAACATACACTTCTCAAATAAGGTTCGATAAATCAGATTTATCAACCTAGAAGGAACAATGAAAAATTCACTTCCAAATTTGAAATCAGATTAGAAAAACACTTATTAAAGAAGATGAAAAGGAATTGATAATCTGAACACAAAATGAGTTGAGCAATCTGGTATATTTTCTTCAAAAATCTCTGAGAAGATTACGTTCATGAACTTAAAAATCATGCCAAGGAATGATCAAATTCACTTGCAAAATAATGGCATCACATAAGGTAATCTCAATGAATACAATGAAAGGGTAGATTTTTGTATTAGGAACTCGAAAATTCACTAAGACTTTGATCCCCTCCCAATTGACTCCATAAGAAAGGAAAAACTTCTTCCCTAAATAGCCAACATGGCTTATTTGAAAAAGTTTCCCTCCAAAACTCAATTTTTTAAAAAAAACATTAAAATCTCCTAAGTTTGAAAAACTTAACAAGACTTAAATGTTTTCAATCCCAAAATCATTCATATTCAAATGACTTCCACATCACTATGGAGGTTATCCATCAAAATGATCACATGGCATTAAACATGAGGAAACCCGATCCTTGACTGCTGTTGCTATACTCGGCATTTGGCTTGAAGAAAACCCGATTACTGTTATCACCCTTCCATCGTACATTTGACTTGACCATGGTTCTGCTGCCACCCTCGATGCTCAAGATGTAAATGTGGTTTTCTAATCACCATCAATGCTGATCCCAAGAAGTAACTCTGGTTTTGGTTGTGGCTCTGTTGACATGACTGTTTACTCATCCGAAGTGTGATATGTGGTTATCAAGGCATTAAAAAGTACCAAGGTGGCAGTTGTTAAACAATCCCGATGCTCTGTCACTGACAGTGCATTGATAACACCACAGTGGAACTCAAAAATAGTAAAATTCATTTCATTCTGAGTGTCAACTTCATTTGTCTTAGGGTTTTTTCATTCTCTGTATGTGGCCACCATGAAGAAATGTTGTCTGTTTGTTTTGAAGCCCGCCATTTGTAAAGGAATACTGGGGTTCAATGAATGAAGGCTCGGTTGATAGAACTGTAGCTTCACTTTATTTTGAGACTGCGGCTTTCAAACATAATTGAACTCGGGTTCATCTGTAAGTTTTCTTTTCTTAAAGGTGCTTTGATCTTGATGACTTGAATGAATGTATGCCAACTTGGTCTATGCAACTGTAGTCTTCCTCCATGATGGAGACCGTGGCTTTCAAAGTTTGAATGAACTCAACCTTTATCTGTAAGTATGCACTTCAATTCTCCATTGATATTGGGCTTTGTTTGATGTTGTCGTGCCATGGAAAATGTGACTCTGAATAATACCCCTATTGATTTTAGGGACTTACATCCACCGAAGGTTCTGGGTCTGCAGTTAACATGAAGATTTGAGATCTTCGACTGTCTGTCATACCTCCATTGCATTTGCGACACCACCACAGCCACCTTGGAATGGTTTGAAGCTGTGGCAGAGGTGTCATGGGGATAGCCTCTCCAACAACTTCAGACTCATCCCCAGCTATCTGTGAAACATGAGACTCCACCACTGCTTCAGCTATGAACTGGGAGTCCTCTGCCACAGGTTCATACTTATTCCAGTTCGATGTGAAACATGAAACTCCACCACTGCATAAAACACTTGGTCTTTGAGCTCGACATAACTGACACTTGGGTTTTCATCGGAACTTAAGGTGTGAGCTTATGAATGAAAGATGTTGTAATGTTTTAACACCGAGCTTCATGACATCTGTCAGTCATAAGCTTTATATCTTCAATGCAAGTTGCAGTAAGTTTGAAAAAACTCAAGCTATATGACATCTTTTCGTCATAAGCTTCACATCTTTGATGCCAGTTGAGTTACACTCAAGCTCTATGAGGAAGAAACACATACTTTTGCAGATAAGTAGTCTTTCACTCTGTCATTGTTTTCATTTAATGAACTTTTCTGTTATCTGTCTCTGTTAATTTATTGATTTAATGAACTTGTCTTCATGTCTGTTCCTCTATTCTGTTTGAAAAGCTTTTGTTCTTCTGTCTGAATAAAACACCAAAATGTGTCATGTCTATGAACACAAAATATGATGTCTTCTCGAGCAAAACATGTTGATTAACTGTCTGCAGAACACATGAATATGCTTGTGGGTTTCAACAGAACAATGCTTTTCCTTCATTTCAATGAAACATTATACAACATTGATGCATGGATTAAAACTGTTCTTCTGTCTGATAAACATATAAGTGTTGAAAACATATTCTCGGGCCCTAGAATAGAACAGTGTTTTCTTCATTTTTATTGTTATGAAACACCACATATGACATAGAATAGATACTTCTCTGTGTAGCCCGATATGATGACCCAAAAACAACTGTCATTCTGTCTGCTTATCTGATGAACTCTGTGCATGAAACACTATGAATGCTCGATGTTGACTGTCCTTATTCTGTCCTCTCGTTCAATGCAACTATATTTGATGAACCCTCTGTATCTGCACTTTGTTTTAATGTTTTGAAATAAAACATATCTTGCTTCTGCATACTATCATATATGGATAGCAATAAAGCCATAAACATAGAAAACATGGAAAGCAAAGAAAATGCTTCTGTCAAGAGACTTAACTTACTGTATTTAAAAAACACATATAAGTAGTATCAGATGCTTTTCTGAAGTGTTCTCATGACATCACATGCATAAATTTAAATCATGTTTTATGATCTAGAGTAATAAAATTAGAAAACCCACAGGGTTTGAGCACGGGCTCGTGACTCCCATGGACTTCTAAAGTGAAACCCTAATCTGTAATTAATGATTTACATGAATGAATGCTTATCATTTTGCTCAAAATTCCA
>MU225843.1:297235-318990 GCA_018584345.1 Thuja plicata
TATATATATATATACCAACAAGGTTAGTCATTTTATAATTAAAAAATAAATCAAGATCTATTTATACATCTCCTACTAAGCTATTTGCAAAAAAGAAGAACATTGTGGTGATAATATCAAATCAAGATCAAAGTGGTATACACTCTTAGAATAAGATTTACAGTGAAAACAATCCTTTTAGGAATCTAAAAGCAGTGATCAAAGAGTGAATAATTGACAGTGTTATGATGGATGAAGGACGGTAACAAGAGATGTCAATGAGAGCATGTTGCTATTGTGACATAGACCAAACAAATTGGACATGTATGCATGATAGCAAAGAAGATCAAGACAGTCAAAACAATGATAATGCAAGCATAAAACAATGATTAAGAATGCAGAATCAAGATAGTGAGAAACCAAATGCTGGTGCAACAAAAAACACTTAAAGAGAATACATCTGGTCATGCCATGAATAGTGTCACAAATCAAGATATGTTGTAAGAAGAAAGTAGACATAAAGACAGACAGAAAATCATTCACTGTTGCAGAGATCGGAGATAGGTATTGAGAATTGTTACAAGAAGCAGAGTATAGAGGCATTGGAGGTAGAGAACAGATGTATGAATGTTAAATTACAGTGGGAATTTTGCATGTGTTACAAGAACAAGTGATGGAAAATTCCATGAGAGTCAAGGAGGGCAGAACTTGGGTCCCATTCCTCATACTAAAGGGCTTCAAAAAACAAATAAAGAGGAGAGGCTTGTAGTTGTAGGCAGTCTGAGATTGAGAAGTAGACAGTCCTAATGAACATGAGAAGGGAAAGTATACAAGCACTTTATGAGAGCATAATGTTCAAGCATAGTAGTCTTAGGCTAGTGAAGTCTTTGAAACAAAATAAATATTAGTGCCCAAACACAGTTACCAAATAACATCACCGAAATTTGATTTCAAGAGAAATGTTGTTACTAATCCAATTAAATATGTCGATGAATTTTTTATTGTGTTTTTTCTAGTGCAGGTGTCAAGAGAATCAGATTGGGAAAAGAAACTAATTTTCTTTGATGGGTCAAGGTTGCTAGACAGGGGGATAGGAAGGCCAATCATGAAGATGTAGCATAAAGATGGTGAAAGTTTCAAAATTGATGCATGTTTCCACTACTTTGTACATTGGAATGGCATACCATATATCATAAGCATTTGGAGAACAGAGGAAGAAGAGTTCAAACATAAGCTTGTTGCAGGTCCTCACTCAAGGGACTTGAGTTTTTTGTCCATGGGGAGTATGGTACAGGGCTCCTAGCCCCGATGATCAAAAGGGTCAATAGGAAATTTTAAGGAATCTTGGAATTTTAATAAGGTTATATGAGACCTTTCAAGATGTAATGGGGGTTATAAAGGTCAATAAGGTCATATAGTCAAAAGTTGTCAAGTTGCAAGAAATGTTGCCAAGCAACTTCTCTTGCAACCAAATGACCAATAGTGTCTAAAGTGTCTAAATTGGTGTTTTTAAAATCCACTTGATGTATAGAGCCCTCTAAAAGGTCAATTTGATGCTGAAAGGTCAATTAGGCAAGTCCTTAGGCAAATGAAGAAAAAAATGCAAAAGTTGTCACTATGAAAAATGTTGTCAAAAAGCAAAATTAAGGGAAATGGACAGTTTGAATGGAAAAAAAATAGTTATAGGTGGTTGGAAGGCATGCAAAGGTTCAAATATCCCTTGTATGAGTAAGATCTAATAGAGTCAGAAGATGACAAGGTAGAAGAGAATGTTTTAAACAAGATATACAAAGGTTGGATCAAGCTTTGAAAGTGTTGAAGGAAGAATTTTCTCTAGAGAGATATAATGACACTAACCAATCAAGAAGAGGATCCCATGGCCTATCAGAGGGATCATTCAAAAGAGGAAAAGGCACACAAGGACACCAGAAATGAAGGAGATAAACAATGAAGAGGTACGTACACCTATGATTATTTTGACATCATCAAGAACTGAAGACATTCAAAAGGACATGATAGATATCATTGTGGATGAGTTTCCTTATCATTTTCAATTAATAGAATCTAATGATCAAGTTGAACAAGTTGAAGGGTGCATGAAGGTTGACATTGTTGACGGAGTTGATATTTCTAATAGTGTTTAAATGGATGAGATTGATAAAATAAATGTTGTTGATGAGCCAGTAGCAGAAAATAACAATGATCAGATGGATGATGAGGTTGACGATAAGGAATGGAAGCGGTTACCAAGAGGAATTGAGAAGCAAAATGTAGATTTCACAAGAAATGTTGTTACTAATCCAATTGTTTTTGTCAATGAATTTGTTATTATGTTTGTTCCAATTAAATTGTCAAGAGAATCAGATTGGGAAAAGTAGAAAGTCTTCGATGATAGGTCCAAGTACCTGGAAAGGAGTGTAGGAAGGCCAAGGTTGAAGATGAATCACAGTGATGGTGCAAGTTCCAAAGTTGATGCATGTTTCTAGTACCTTGTACATTGGAAGGGCATACCAGATGAAAGAACCATTTTGGGCTCAGAGGAAGAAGAATTCAAATATTTCATGTTGTATTTAGAAAGTTTTGTAGTTAATTTCAAAAGAGTCAAAAACCCTCATCTAGGGTAATCAGTAAACAAGAAAATTACATATCTCTCACTTTATCCAGGGGAAAATACTATAAATTGGTAAAATTTGCAATGTATATTCTAAAATTCAAAAGTTAGAGATCTTAATGATGTAATTTGGTTATGTTTCAAGGATGCCCGAGGACTGTAACAGTGGTGTTTAGATTGGTAAAGGTAGGAAGATAGATGTTTATGTCTTTGTCATTGCATTCAATATTGGTAAATGGTGTTGTGGTGTATGATAGGTGTAAGGGAAGTTGTAAATACCACCCTTGGGTCAAATGGATTAGGAAATGATGTTTCAAACATTACAAGTCACTGTCCCCTGGTAATGTAGAATAGGATTGTCATAGTTAAGACTGGGAATACAATATTTTGAGTGTTAAGTAATTATCTATTAAAAGGGTGATTGATTGGAGATGTTGTCAAGGGACCTTGGAACCTCTGTCTATATTGGGCTTTGTTAAAACAATGAAAATTTGAATCGTTGTGCACACTTCCCTGTTATGGCAGGTTATGAGATTCTATTTAGGACTGAGTATAGAGCACTCTTGACTTCCTAATGGTGAATGGCTACAAGTGCTATCGAGGGTCATTAGTTTGGATATAATGCATGCCTTTGAACAATGTAGAGTTTGGAGAGAGTTAATTAGAGTGTTGAGTGTCAAAGGAACCAATTAGACCCAAAAGGAAGCGGACGTTCATTTCTTTAGAGTGTTGTTACAAGAGGCATAGTGCAGTCTATGAAGGGAAGATTATTTGTTGAAGTTTCAGAACGAGAGAGAAAGTTTTATAGGTTTGTGAATGCCATTCAAAAATGGAGATGATTACTTAGCCCATAAGAGGGATCATTCAAACCAGGAAAAGGCACATAAGGACAGCAACAATGAAAGAGGTAAATAATGAAGAGGTAAGTACACCTATGATTATTTTGACATCATCAAGCACTGAAGAAATTCAATAGGACCATATAGATATGGTCGTTGATGAGTTTCCTTTTCATTTTCACTTGCTTGAATCTAATGATCAAGTTGAATAAGTTCAAAGGTGCATAAAGGTTGACACTATCGATAGAGTTGATATTATTGATAGTGTTGAAATTGATGAGGTTGATCATATAAATGTTGCTGATGAACCTATAGCCAAAAATTATAGTGATCAGATGCATGATAAGGTTGATGAAAAGGAATGACAGGTGTTACCTAGAGGAATTGAGAAGAAAATGAAGATTTCATGAGTAATGTGGTTACTAATACAATTATTGTTGTCATTGAATTTGTTATTATGTTTAATCTAGTGCAAGTATCTAGAACCGGATTGGGGAATTCAAAAAAATTTCTTTGACAGGTCGAAGTACCTAGATAGGGGTACGAAGGCCAAGAGTGAAGATGAAGCATAGTGATGGAGCAAGTTCCAAAGCTAATGTATGTTTTGAGTACCTTGTACATTGGAAGGGCATACGAGAATGGAAAAAAAATAGTTATAGCCGATTGGAAGCCATGGAAAGAATTAAATATTCCTTGTGGGAGTCATTTGTAAGGGGAGAAGGAAGTATGGATGCAAGTTGTACAGAGTTTTTAACAGGAAATATAATAAAATAAGTTAAATTTGTGTATTTTCCTCATATCTGTGAATGAAACAGTTATGTGTATGGAAAATGTCATGATGTTTTGATCAAAAATTGATGGAGAGGACGCTAGAAAGGCTCATCATCTTCCATTTGAATCATGTTTCATTGAATTCCATATTGTATTTAAAAAGTTATTGTAATTTCTTCATGAACAGTCCAAAACCCTCCTCTAGGGTAATAGAAGCCATATAAGACAAAGTTGTTCACATTTGCACATATTTAAAAGAAACTAGAATTATGCCTTCAAACACTAGGTATGTTTGGGCTGAAATGATGTTTGCAAAGAAGTTGGAACTATCAACTATCTACAGCTGTGATATCTTGTGATAAGAAGGGTGAACCACAACAATTGATGGATGAGACATATGAGTGGAGCAGGTTTCTCATTCATGCTAGGTTTCATAATTACATCATGATTTATTATTTCTCAGACAGATTATAATAAGTCTTTTAAAATTCAAAAATATATTTTGTAACATAGAAAAGACCCCAAAGAGCAGAGTATCCTTAATTAGCTACAGGCAAATTTATCATCCTATCTAGATATTGTGAGGTTGATTGGAAAAATACCCTTTTTCTCTAATTATTATTATAGTAACAACAACAATCATTTTATTAGCATAGGCTGCGTATAGGATAGTATTCTATGGACTTTAGAATTTCTAAATAGTCTAACCACATCATTTTTAGGATTTGTAAATAATATAACAAGACCTTCCATAATTTATAAATACTATAATCTCATCATATACCGAAGGGGTATGACTACATAATTTTCTTTAAAATGAGTTGAGCATACAGATTTTTATCCAAATTGATTTTCAAACATTGAGAAGTATAATAATTTCTTGTGCCAAAAGAAAATCCAGACTTCTTTTCCCAATTTGTTACAAAATCTATATAAGGTATAGACATATGAATCCCTTGGAAATATAAGAACATAGAATTTCATGGAAAGAGCCGCCCAACAAATTTCTTAGCTCTAAATCATTAATAACTATTCCATGTAGGGACCACTGTAGACCAACAAACTATTAGGGTGTTGTAAAAAAATAATATATATGGATATATATATATATATATATATATATATACACACGCACACACACACCCACCAAATAACACTTGCGTGTCATTTCCTCAAAATTTCTACCATTAACAGAAGATGTCAAGGTTATACTAAATGCTATTTAACATTCTTCACAGCTAAACACATGCCCATAGAAATCTTCACTATAGAGAATCTTCACAGTTGTAGCTAAGGATTTGTTTTTTTCTAATACAAAATTGAAGTAAGGGAAATAAGAGATGTGGACATACCTCAAAATTTATGCAATCAACAAGAACTCACAATGAAATGTGATATACTTGGCTCTTCTGGTAAAGTCCAAGCCTATCAACTTCCTCCTATCCCTCTAAATTGTCAACCACTTGGATTTTTGGAAAAATAGCAAGGGCAGATTCAAAAGAACTTCTATTTCAGTGCAGCTTGTTCTCTTCTTTAGACGATGCCCCAATTGATTTCCCTTCAAGACAAAAAATCTAGAAGTGGATGTCCCTGTTGAGTAGCACAGATTGCCTTTAGATATTTTTAGGGTTGGTTGACTTATGGCAGCTGTCTTTTCTAGAACCCTTCTGGAGCAAGAAAGAAATCAGATTTTTTTCTTTCCAGAAACATCTTTGAATGAGCTGAAATCAGATTTCTTTGGAGTTGAGGTTTCCCTTTCTTGTCTTCATGCGTATAAACTCTCCTCCTTGCTGGCCACTTTCACAATTTCCGTATTCTTCTCCATCCAGAGAGGGACACGTGAAATTATTTAGACATTCTCCAACTCTCTACCGTGGCTTCGTATGCGCACTTATGTTTTGCAAGAATAATTACATTTGGATCTATATATATATATATAATATACCAGTAAGGTTATTCATTTTATAATTAAAAAATAAATCAAGATCTATTTATACATCTCCTACTTAGCTATTTTCAAAAAAGAAGAACATTGTGGTGATAATATCAAATCAAGATCAAAGTGGTATACACTCTTAGAATCAGATTTATAGTGAAAACAATCCTTTCAGGAATGTAAAAGCAGCGATCAAAGAATGCATAAGTGACAGTGTTATGATGGATGAAGGACGGTAACAAGAGATGTCAATGAGAGCATGTTGTTATTGTGACATAGACCAAAGAAATTGCAGATGTATGCATCATAGAAGAGAAGATCAAGACAGTCAAAACAATGATAATGCAAGCTTAAAACAATGATTAAGAATGCAGAATCAAGATAGTGAGAAACCAAACATTGGTGCAACAAAAAATACTGAAAGAGAAAACATCTGGTCATGCCACGAATAGTGTCACAAATCAAGATATGTTGTAAGAAGAAAGTAGACATAAAGACAGATAGAAAATCATTGACTGTTGCAGAGATTGGAGATAGGTATTGAGAACTGTTACAAGAAGCAGAGTACAGAGGCATTGGAGGCAGAGAACGGATGTATGAATGTTAAATTACAGTGGGAATTTTGCATGTGTTACAAGAACAAGTGATGGAAAATGCCATGAGAGTCAAGGAGGGCAGCACTTTGGTCCCATTCCTCATACTGAAGGGCTTCAAAAAACAAAAAAGAGGAGAGGCTTGTAGTTGCAGGTACTCTGAGATTGAGAAGTAGACAGTCCTAATGAACATGAGAAGGGCAAGTATACAATCACTTTATGGGAGCAGAATGTTCAAGCATAGTAGTCTTAGGCTAGTGAAGTCTTTTAAACAAAATAAATATTAGTGCCCAAACACAGTTACCAAATAACATCACCAAAATTTGATTTCAAGAGCAATGTTGTTACTAATCCAATTACATATGTCCATGAATTTGTTATTGTGTTTTTCCCAGTGCAGGTGTCAAGAGAATCAGATTGCGAAAGGCAACTAATTTTCTTTGATGGGTCAACGTTCCTAGACAAGGGGGTAGGAAGGCCAATCGTGAAGATGTAGCATAAAGACGGTGAAAGTTTCAACGTTGATGCATGTTTCCACTACTTTGTACATTGGAATGGAATACCATATATAAGAACCATTTGGAGAACAGAGGAAGAAGAGTTCAAACATAAGCTTGTTGCAGGTCCTCACTCAAGGGACTTGAGTTTTTTGTCCATGGGGAGTATGGTGCAGGGCTCCTAGCCCCGATGATCAAAAAGGGTCGATGGGAAATTGTAAGGAATCTTGGAATTGTAATAAGGTCATATGAGACCTTTCAAGATGTAATGGGGGTTATAAAGGTCAATAAGGTCATATAGTCAAAAGTTGTCAAGTTGCAAGAAATGTTGCCAAGCAACTTCTCTTGCAACCAAATGACCAATAGTGTCTAAAGTGTCTAAATTGGTGTTTTAAAATATAGTTGATGTAAAGAGGCCTCTAAAAGGTCAATTTGATGTCAAAAGATCAATTAGGTAAGTCCTTAGGAAAATGAAGAAAAAAATGCAAAAGTTGTCACTATGAAAAATGTTGTCAAAAAGCAAAATTAAGGGAAATGGACAGTTTGAATGGAAACAAAATAGTTATAGGTAGTTGGAAGGCATGTAAAGGATAAAATATCCCTTGTATGAGTCAATTATAAGGGGGAGAAGGAAGTATGGATGCAATTTGTATGGAAATTTAGGAACAAAAACAATAAAATTAGTCAAATTTATGTATTTTCCTTGAATGTGTGACTGTCGTACTAATGTGTACGGGAAAGGGTTATGAAATTTTGATAAAAAATAGATGGAGGATGTTGGAGAAGGTATTTATCTTCCATTTGAATCATTTTTCATTGAATTCCATGTTGTATTTGAAAAGTTATTGCAATTTCTTCATAAACCGTCCAAAACCCTCATCTAGGGTAATCAATGAACAGGAAAATTACATAGTGAACAAGAAAATTGCATATCTCTCATTTTATCGATGGGAAAATGCTATAATTTCATAAAATGACCCTTTTCAATGTATATTTTGATATTCCAAAGTTACAAATCTCAACGATGTAATTTGGTTAGGTTTCAACGATACCCTAAGACTGTTACAATGGTGTTTAGATAGGTAAGGGTGGGAAGACATATATTTATTGCTTTGTTATTGCATTCAATATTGGTAAATGGTTTTCTTGTGTGGGATAGGTGTAAGGGAAGTTGTAAATACCCCCAATGGGTCAATTTGATCAGGAAATGAAGTTTGAAACATTATAAATTATTGCCTATTGATAATGTAGAATAGGAGTGTCACAGTTAAGACTGAGAATACAACATTTTGAATGTTAAGTCATTATCCGCTAAAATGAGGATTAATTGGAGGTGTTATCAAGGGACCTTCAAACCTCTTTCTATATTTGGGTTTGTTAAAACAACAAAAATATCAATCCTTGTACACACTGCCCTATTATGGCGAGTTATGACAGTCCAGTTAGCTATGAATATAGCTATCCTAATGGTGCATGGCAACAAGAGAAATCGAGGGTCATTAATTAGGACACTAGAGAGATTTATTTTGAGCATTGAGTGCCAAAGGTATAAGTTTGGATAGTCCAAAGGAGCCAATTACACCCAAAAGGCAGTGGATAGTCATTTCTTTATAGTGTTGTTACAAAAAAAACTTGTCCTATCTTCTGATATGTTGACAAGCTCAATAAACGGTGTTAAAATATGTGTTTGTGAGTTGAAGGTTGTAGTTTGTATAAATGTTATAGTGAGTAAAGCCTCATTTCAGGACTACAAGATGTATAGTGCAGTCTATGAAGGGAAGATTATTTGTTGAAGTATCAGAATAAAATAGATTTTTATATGGTTGCAAATGTTAGGTTTACCTTGTGTAAGATCTAATAGAGTCAGAAGATGACAAGGCAGAAGAGAATGTTTTAAACAAGATATACAAAGGTTGGATCAAGATTTGAAAGTGTTGAAGGAAGAATTCTCTCTAGAGAGATACAATGACACTAACCAATCAAGGAGAGGATCCCATGGCCTATCAGAGGGATCATTCAAAAGAGGAAAAGGCACACAAGGACACCAGCAATGAAGGAGATAAACAATGAAGAGGTATGTACACCTATGATTATTTTGACATCATCAAGCACTGAAGAAATTCAAAAGGACACAATGGATATCATTGTGGGTGAGTTTCCTTATCATTTTCACTTAATAGAATCTAATGATCAAGTTGAACAAGTTGAAGGGTGCATGAAGGTTGACATTGTTGATGGAGTTGATATTTCTAATAGTGTTGAAATGGATGAGGTTGATAAAATAAATGTTGTTGATGAACCAGTAGCAGAAAATAACAATGATCAGATGGATGATGAGGTTGATGATAAGGAATGGAAGTGGTTACCTAGAGGAATTGAGAAGCAAAATGCAGATTTCATGAGTAGTGTGGTTACTAATCCAATTATTTTTGTCAAAGAATTTGTTATTATGTTTGTTCCAGTGCAATTGTCAAGAGAATCAGATTGGGAAAAGTAGAAAGTCTTCAATGATAGGTCCAAGTACCTGGAAAGGAGGGAAGGAAGGCCAAGGTTGAAGATGAATCACAGTGATGGTGCAAGTTCCAAAGTTGATGCACATTTCTAGTACCTTGTACATTGGAAGGTCATACCAGATGAAAGAACCATTTTTGGTTCAGACGAAGAAGAATTCAAATATTACATGTTGTATTTAGAAATTTTTGTAATTACTTTCAAAACAGTCGAAAACCCTCATCTAGGGTAATCAGTAAACAAGAAAATTACATATCTCTCATTTTATCCAAGGGAAAATACTATAAATTGGTAAAATTTGAAATGTATATTCAAAAATTCAAAAGTTACAGATCTTAACGATGTAATTTGGTTATGTTTCAAGGATGCCCGAGGACTGTGACAATGGTGTTTAGATTGGTAAAGGTAGGAAGATAGATGTTTAATGCTTTGTTATTGAATTCAATATTGGTAAATGGTGTTGTGGTGTGTGATAGGTGTAAGGGAAGTTGTAAATACCACCCTTGGGTCAAATGGATTAGGAAATGAAGTTTCAAACATTACAAGTCACTGTCCCCTGGTAATGTAGAATAGGATTATCATAGTTAAGATTGAGAATACAATATTTTGAGTGTTAAGTCATTATCTATTAAAAGGGTGATTGATTGGAGGTGTTTTCAAGGGACCTTGGAACCTCTGTCTATATTGGGATTTGTTAAAACAATGAAAATTTGAATCCTTTTGCACACTTCCCCGTTGTGGCAGGTTATGAGAGTCTAGTTAGGATTGAGTACAGAGCACTCTTGACTTCCTAATGGTTAATGGATACAAGTTCCATCGAGGGTCATTAGTTAGGATATATGCATGCCTTCAAACAATGTAGATATTGGAGAGAGTTAATTAGAGTGTTGAGTGCCAAAGGAGCCAATTAGACCCAAAAGGCAGCGAATGGTCATTTCTTTAGAGTATTGTTACAAAACAAACTTGTCTTATCTTTTGATATCTTGACAAGCTCACTAAAAGGTGTTCAAATATGTGTATCTAATTTCAAGGATGCGGTTTGTATATGTGTTATATTCAGTAAAGCCTCATTGCATAACTACAAGAGGCATAGTGCAGTCTATGAAGGGAAGATTATTTGTTGGAGTGTCAGAATGAGAGAGAAAGTTTTATAGGGTTGCAAATGCCATTCAAAAATGGAGAGGATTACTTAGCCCATAAGAGGGATCATTCAAACCAGGAAAAGGCACATAAGGATAGCAACAATGAAAGAGGTAAATAATGTAGAGGTAAGTACACTTATGATTATTTTGACATCTTCAAGCACTGAAGAAATTCAATAGGACCATATAGATATGGTCGTTGATGAGTTTCCTTTTCATTTTCACTTGATTGAATCTAATGATCAAGTTGAACAAGTTGAAAGGTGCATAAAGGTTGACATTGTTGATATAGTTGATATTATTGATAGTGTTGAAATTGATGAGGTTGATCATATAAATGTTGTTGATGAACCAATAGCAGAAAATTACAGTGATCAGATGCTTGATAAGGTTGATGAAAAGGAATGCCAGGGGTTACCAAGAGGAATTGAGAGGAAAATGAAGATTTCATGAGAAATGTGGTTACTAATACAATTATTTTTGTCAATGAATTTGTTATTATGTTTAATCTAGTGCAAGTGTCTAGAATCAGATTGGGGAATTCATAAATTTTTCTTTGATAGGTCGAAGTACCTAGATAGGGGGTATGAAGGCCAAGAGTGAAGATGAAGCATAGTGATGGAGCAATTTTTAAAGGTAATGTACGTTTCAAGTACCTTGTACATTGGAAGGGCATACGAGAATGAAAAAAAATAGTTATAGTCGATTGGAAGCCATGGAAAGCATTAAATATTCCTTGTGGGAGTCATTTGTAAGGGGAGAAGGAAGTATGGATGCAAGTTGTACAGATTTTTTAACAGGAAAAATAATAAAATAAGTTAAATTTGTGTATTTTCCTTGTATCTGTGAATGTAAAAATTATGTGTATGGGCAAAGGTCATGACATTTTGATCAAAAATTGTTGGAGAGGACACTGGAAAGGCTCATCATCTTCCATTTGAATCATGTTTCATTGAATTCCATATTGTATTTAAAAAGTTATTGTAATTTCTTCTTGAACAGTCCAAAACCCTCCTCTAGGGTAATCAGTGAACAAGAAAATTACATCTCTCATTCTATTCATGGGAAAATGCTATAAATTGATAAAATGACCCTTTGTAATGTATATTATGAGATTCTAAAGTTACGTATCTTAATGATGTAATTTGGTTATGATTCAAGGGGACACCCTAGGACTCTTACAATGGTGTTTAGACTGGTATGGGCAGGAAGATAGATGTTTATTGCTTTGTTATTGCATTCATTATTGGTAATTGATGTTGTTGTGTGTGATAGGTGTAAGGTAAGTTGTAAATACCCCTCCTTGAGTCAATTTAATGAGGAAATGAAGTTTCAAACATTACAAGCCACTACCCTGGTAACGGAGAATAGGACTGTCACAGTTAAGACTAAGAATACAATATTTTGAGTGTTAAGTCACTATACATTAAGAGGAGGATTGATTGGAGGTGTTGTCAAGGGACTTTGGAACCTCTGTCCATATTGGGGTTTCTTCAAACATTGACGATTTGAATCCATGTGCACATTGCCCTGTTATGGCCGGTTATGAAAGTCTAGGTACGACTAAGTATAGAGCACGCTTAGTTTCTTGTTTTTCCTATTTGGACATATCAGTATATGTCATTTTGTAAACATTTATAAACTTATGTTGCTGATATACAGTTTAAATTTTGAAACTATGATAAAATTTCAAATATTGGGTGTTTGATGTTTATATGACATGTGTAACATTTTGATTATGGATCTTATGTTCTCTAAATTCATTAATTTATTTATTTTTTGTAAAAAAATAGTTTTTTTTCTTCTGTCGAGTCCTTTCCCGAGTATTTTTAGAGTTTGAGTCCATTTTTTTGATCTGGCGAGTCTGAGTTTTTTTAATTATGGTTGTGAGTTTGTGTTTGTGCAGGTTGAGAGGAGAACCTGCTTGCCAAAATACTAGAGAGGAGAAGAGACCTAGGTGAGGCAAAGGCACAGTGGAAGCAAGTTGAAAGGGTCTTCCTTGAAGAAGAAATGGATTTTTTGAATAGGTGTCTACAGGGTGAGGGTTTATCAAGGATGAAGCAACAAAAAAGAGAAGTGTGAAGTACAAGAAAGATGACAAGGCACAATGACTAAAATTTAAGAAAGAGATACAAAGGTTGGGTCAAGCTTTGAAAGAGTTGAAGTAAAAAATTTCTCTACAGAGGTAAAACTGACACTTACCAATCAAGGAGAGGATCGCATGGCCCATCATAAGGATCATTCAAATGAGGAAAATGCACATAAGGAAAAAAGCAAAAAGGAGGTAAAAAATGAAGATGTAAGTACACCTATGATGATTTTGACATCATCAAGCACTGAAGAAATTCAAAATGACAAGATAGATACCAAGTTGATAGTATTGAAATGGATGAGGTTGATAAAATCAATGTTGATGAACCAATAGTAGAAAATAGCAGTGATCAAATAGATGATAAGGTTGATGATGAGGACTGGTAGGGGTTACCAAAAGGAATTGAGAAGAAAAATGCAGATTTCATAAGAAATTTTTTTACTAATCCAATTACTAATCAATTTGTTATTATGTTTATTCAAGTGCAGGAGTCAAGAGAATCAAATTCGTGAAAGAAACAAATTTTCTTTGATGTGTCCAAATTCTTGGATAGGGGGGCATGAAGGCCAAGGGTGACGATGTAGCATCATAATAAGGTCATATGAGACCTTTCAATATGTAATGGGGGTTATAAGGCTTAATAAGGTCATATGGTCAAAAGTTGTCAAGTTGCAAAAAAAGTTGGTTTACGTCATATGGTCAAAAGTTGTCAAGTTGTAATAAAATTTGATTGACATTTTAATAAGGCTTTTCAAGTTCAGTCAAATTGTAATAAGAACGTGTATGGGAACCTACTTTTGTTCCCTCTATTCTTCCATTTCTTGTTCCTCCTCCCCAGATTTAGAATTCCTAGATATATTTCTTGGGTGTGTCTAATGATAATGATCTACAATCTCTTTACTAATAGTTGGGGCATTGCGCCCAGTGCCAAAAAGAAAGTCCCATGCAACAGAGGTTCTTATTTTCTTTTGAATTTGTTCACTCTTCTCTTTGAATCTTTCTTCCTTATTAATTTTAATTTGTCAAACCATTGAAGTCAAGGTCTCAGTATCCATGGCTTCTAAGTCTATGCCACCTCCTCATGAAGAGGATGGATTATGTTATGGATGCTGGTGTGGACTTATGGAGGACTTCTTCCTCCTTCAAACATATACCTTCACCTCCATTCTGAATAATAGATTATCAAGCGTTAAGAGAAAAATACACCATGCTATTCAACTTTGATATTTCCTTTCCACAAAATTAAATGTAAGTAGTAGGTCTTCAGGCCAAGTGTCTGAACCAAAAGCTTTGATACCACATGTAAGGTCCAAGCTGTCCTAACATGTAACAGTTTATGAGAAGATAACAATAGCATATTAGTACAGAGAAGTCAAGACTATATTTTTTTACTTTTGAGTGTTAGTTAATGATTAATCAAGGGATATAACTCACTTTCCATAAGAGAGACAGTATAGAACAGCCAATTTGGGTTCTTCTATCTTGGGCCATAAAGTGATCAATTCGGATCCCAAGACTATGCCAAGGAAATTTGCAAAGTTACCAATAGGATCTGCACTGTTCCTTGGATTTTGGGCCTTTAGCCAAGTGCAAGACCACTAAGAATAATTTAAGAGCTATACCCCTTCTCGACTTTCACAATCTGGCCGAGTATAGGTACCTTCCTGAGAATCATCTTTTCAAGTTTTGTAAATTTTAGAATTTATGATATGACACTAACAAATCCTTCACCATCATATACCGACTCGATCGAATCAAGCAGAATCACGAGTTACTCACTGTAAACATCAACAGAGCTTGTTTTCATGTTATAGTTTAAAGGTGTACATGGTTAACCTATGCGCTCATGCCCTATTTCCTCTCTGTTAATGCTATCATGTCAAGTTTTTTTGAAGTTGTTTTTTTATTCTCTTTCCCACAAGAGTTAATCAGTTGTTTAGCAAAGTCAACTTGCTGAAACAACATCATTTGTTTTTGTAAGGTAATCAACTAAAGGGTAAAATGAACAACCAAATTATTAATGAGGTAATCCTTTTAATAGAAGCCATATAAGACACATTTGTTCACATTTTCACATATATAAAACAAACTTGAATTATACCTTCAAACACTAGGTATGTTTGGGCTGAAATGATGTTTGTAAAGAAGTTGGAACTATCAACTATGTACAGGTGTGATATCTTGTGATAAGAAGGGTGAACCACAACAATTGAAAGAGGAGACAAATGAGTGGAGGAGGTTTCTCATTCATGCTATGTTTCATAGCTACATCATGATTTATTATTTCTCAGATAGATTATAATAAGGCTTTTAAAATCAATCAAGGGCTCATCAGGTGTTAAATATTAGCACAGAAGACATATAAACTTTATAAGCTAACTTTAAAAAAAAAAAAAAATTCTGCACAGCATGGTAAAAGACTCAAACATAAGTATCTGCAAAAATGAACATTTGGAAAGAAACTAGAATTATGCCTTCAAACACTAGGTATGTTTGGGATGAAATGGTGTTTGCAAAGAACTTGGAACTATCAGCTATCTACAGGTGTGATATCTTGTGATAACAAGGGTGAACCAAAACAATTGATAGAGGAGACAAATGAGTATAAGACAATCTTCTATGGAGTTTAGAATTTCTAAATACTCTAACCGCATCATTTTCAGGATTCGTAAATACTATAACAAGACCTTCCACAATTTATAAATACTATAACCTCGTCATATAATGAAGGGGTATGACTACATAATTTTCTTTAAAATGAGTTGAGCCTACAGATTTTTATCCAAATTGATTTTCAAACATTGAGAACTATAATAATTTCTTGTGCCAAAAGAACTTCTATTTCAGTGCAATATTTTTCTCTTCTTTAGATGATGCCCCAATCAATTTCCCTTCAAGACAACAAATTTGGAAGTGGATATCCATGTTGAGTAGCACAAATTTCCTTGAGAGCTTATTAGGGTCATTTGACCTATGGCAGATGTCTTTTTTAGAACCCTTGTGGAGCAAGAAAGAAATTTGATTTTTTTTATTTCCAGAAACATCTTTGAATGAGCTGAAATCAGATTTCTTGGGGGTTGAGGCTTCTCTTTGTTGTCTTTTGCATATACAATATCCTCCTTGCTGGCCACGTTCACCATTGTTGTCTTCTCCAACAAGAGATGGACACGTGACATTCTCAAGACATTCCCCAGCTCCCTACGTTGGCTTCATATCCGCACTTATGTTTTGCAAGAATAACTACCTTTGCATCTATATGAAATATATATAGGTTTAGTATGAATTTCCTTGCTTTATAATTGGACCAACAAGGTTATTCATTTTATAATTAAAAATCAAATCAAGATCTATTTATACATCTCCTACTTAGCTATTTGCAAGAAAGAAGAAAATTGTGGCAATAATATCAAATCAAGATCAAAGTGGTATACACTCTTAGAATTAGATTTATAGTAAAAACAATCCTTTCAGGAATGTCAAAGCAGCGATCAAAGAATGAATAAGTGACAATGTTATGATGGATGGATGATAGTAACAAGAGATGTAATTGAGAGCATGTTTCTACTGTGAAACAGACCAAAGAAATTGCAGATGAATGCATGATATCAGAGAAGATCAAGACAATCAAAACAATGATAATGCAAGCATAAAACAATGATTAAGAATACAACATCAAGATAGTGACAAACCAAATGCTGGTGCAACAAAAGACATTCAAAGAGAATACATCTAGTCATGCCACAGATAGTGACACAAATCAAGATATGTTGTAAGAAGAAAGAAGACATAAAGACAGAGAGATAATCATTCCCTGTTGCAGAGATAGGAGATAGGTATTGAGAATTGTTACAAGAAGCAGATTACAACAACATTGGAGGTAGAGATCAGAGGTATGAATGCTAAATTATAGTGGGAATTTTGCATGTGTTACAAGAACAAGTGATGGAAAAGGCCATGACAGTCAAGGAGGGCAGCACTTGGGTCCCATTCCTTAGACTGAAGGCCTTCAAAACACAAATAAAGAGGAGAGGCTTGTAGTTGTAGGCACTCCAAGATTGAGAAGTAGACAATCCTAATGAACATGAGAAGGGTAAGTATACAAGCCCTTTTTGGGAGAAGAATGTTCAAGCATAGTAGTCTTAGGCTAGTGAAGTATTTGAAATAAAATAAATATTAGTGCCCAAACATAGTTACCAAATAATGTCAGTGAAATTTGATGAGTTTGAGATTTTGTGAGTGGATAAATGGCTGATTAGCATCAAAAAGATTGATTACTTTGTATGATAGTTGAAAACAAGAAGTTCTAAGCAAAGAAAAGAGAAAAAGTTAAGAAGAAAAGGCACACAAGGATAGAAGCAATGAAAGAGGTAAACAATGAACAAGTACGCACACATATCATTATTTTGACATCATCAAGCACTAAAGAAATTCAAAAGGACAAGATAGATATGGTTGTGGATGAGTTTCCTTGTCATTTTCACTTGAATGAATCTAATGATTAAGTTGAACAAGTTGAAGGGTGCATGAAGGTTGACATTGTTAAAAGAGTTGATATTGCTAATAGTGTTGAAATGGACGAGGTTGATAAAATCAATGGTCATTGAACTAATAGGAGAAAATGACAGTGATCAGATGGTTGATAAGGTTGATGATAAGGAATTGCAGGGGTTACCAAGATGAATTGAGAAGCAAAATGCAAATTTCATGAGTAATATTGTTACTAATCCAATTATTTTTGTGAATGAATTAGTTATTATGTTTATTCCAGTGCAAGTGTCAAGAGAATCAGATTGGGAAAAGCAACATGTTTTCTTTCACAAGTCCAAGTACATGGAAAGGAGGGTAGGAAGACCAAGGGTGAAGATGAACCATAGTGATGGAGCAAGTTCCAAAGTTGATGCACGTTTCAAGTATCTTGTACATTGGAAGGGCATACCAGATGAAAGAACCATTTGGAGATCACATGAAGAAGAGTTCAAATATAATCTTGTTGTAGGTCCTCACTCAAGGATCTTGAGTTTCATGTCCATGAAGAGTATGGTGCAAGGGCACCTATCCCTGATGATCAAAGAAGGTCAGTGGAAGATTGTAAGCGATCTTGGAAATGTAATAAGGTCATATGAGATCTTTCAAGATGTAATGGGGGTTATAAGGGTCAATAAAATCAATTATATGTAATAGATACACTTATTGGAAAAATACATTTTAATGGTAAAGTATTAGAATATTAATCGAGGGACATCACACTTGTTCCTTGATGAACCTCACCTTGCGGACACCTCTTCAACAAATCCATCTCTTCTTGAAGGAAATCCCTTTAACCTTGCTTCCATTGTGCCTTTGCCTCACGTAGGTCTCTTCTCCTCTCCAGTCTTTTGGCAACTAGGTTCTCCTCTCAGCTTGCACAAACACAAAGGCATGACCACATACACGTTTCCTTTTCCCAAAGTCTTCTGGCTCCTATACCACTTTGATGCAGAGGTAAGGGGTTCACCAACTCATTCCTAACTAGACTGTCATAACTTGTCATAATAGGGTGGTTTGCAGAAGGATTGAAATCTTCTAATTTTTATCAAACCCCAATATAGAGAGAGGTTCAAAGGTCCCTTGACCACACCTCCAATCAATCCCCATTTTAATGGATAATGGCTTAGCACTCAAAATGTTGTAGTGACTAATAATGTTTGAAACTTTGTTTGCTTATCAAATTGACCCAAAGGGGGTATTTACATCTTCCCTTACATCTATCATACACCACAACACCATTTACCAATATTTAATGCAATAACAAAGAAAGTTGGAAACTTTTGACCATCTGAAGCATTCTAGAATAAAGGTTTCCTTATCGGTTATGACAAGTTCAATTTTTGTCAGAGCAATTAGTAAAGGTGTTCGCCATGCATGTTTATTTTAGATCTCTTGGTACTTTTTGGGAAACTAAAAGTTATAGAATTAATAGCATTTTTAGTTGTCTGAACTTTTGCTCTTTTCTTTGCTTAGAAATTCTTGTTTGATTGTCGTACAAATTAATCAATCTTTTTTATGCTAATCAGCCATTTATCCACTGACATAAGCTCAAACTCATCAAATTTCAGTGATGTTATTGGGTAACTATGTTTGGGAACTAATATTTAGTTTATTTCAAATACTTCACTAGCCTAATACTACTATGCTTGAACATTTTTCTCCCATAAAGTGCTTGTATACTTACCCTTCTCATGTTCATTAGGACTGTCTACTTCTCAATCTTAGAGTGCCTGCAACTACAAGCCTATCCTCTTTATTTGTTTTTTTAAGCCCTTCATTATGAGGAATAGGACCCAAGTGCTGCCCTCCTTGACTGTCATGGCCTTTTCCATCACTTTTTCTTATAACACATGCCAAATTCCCACTATAATTTAGCATTCATACCTCTGATCTCTGCCTCAAATGCCTCTGTACTCTAATTCTTGTAACAGTTCTCAATACCTGTCTCCTATCTCTGCAACAGTGAATGATTGTATCTCTATCTTTATGTATGCTTTCTTCTTACAGCATATCTTGGTTTGTGTCACTATTCATGACACGACTAGATGTATTCTCTTTCAGTGGCTTTTTTTGCACCAACATTTGCTTTGTACTATCTTGATGCTGCATTCTTAATCATTGTTTTATGCTTGCATTATCATTCTTTTGAGTGTATTGATCTTCTCTACTATCATGCATACATCTACAATTTCTTTGGTCTGTTTCACACTAGCAACATGCAAGGAGGAGAGTTTATACACATTAAGACAACAAAGGGAAGCCTCAACCCCAAAGAAATCTGATTTCAACTCATTCAAAGATGTTTCTAGAAAGAAAAAAATCAGATTTCTTTTTTTCTCCACAAGGGTTCTAGAAAAGACAACCGCCATAAGCCAACTGACCCTAAAAATCTCTAAAGGCAATCTGTGCTACTCAATAGGGACATCCACTTACAGATTTTCTGTCTTTAAACAAAATCTATTGGGGCATCGTCTAAAGAAGAGAACAAGCTGCACTGAAATAGAAGTCCTTTTGAATATACCCTTGCTATATTTGAAAAAATCCAAGCGCTTGACAATTTAGAGGGACAAGAGGAAGTCGACAGCTTTGGACTTTACCAGAAGAGCCAAGTATATTACATTTCCTTGTAAGTTCTTTATGATTGTAGAAATTTCTAGGTATGTCCAAATCTCTTATTTTCCTCACTTCAATTTTGTATTAAAAAAAAAAAACTCCTAAGCTATGCCTGTGAAGATTCTCTATAGTGAAAATTTCTATGGGCATGTAGACACCTCTTGAACAAATCCATCTCTCCTTCAAGCAGATCCCTTTAACCTTTCTTCCATTGTGCCTTTGCCTCACCTAGGTCTCTTCTCCTCTCTTGTATTTTGGCAATGAGGTTCTCTTCTCAACCCACACAAACACAAACTCACAACCATATTTGAAAACCATGCACTCAACAGACAAAAAAATTGGACTCGCACTCAGTAAAGACTCAGGAATGGACTCGTCCAAAAAAAAATTATAGTTTTATAAAAAATAAATAAATCAATGCATTAAGATCCATAATCGAAACATTAATCATATTCTCCATTCGCAGGGGGTTGTGACTTATAATGTTTCAATCTTCATCTGCTGATCAAATTGATCCAAGGAGGGTATTTATAGCTTCCCTTACACCTGTCACACACCGCAACACCATTTACCAATACTGAATGCAATAAACATCTATCTTCTTTCCCTTACCTGTCTAAACTCCATTGTAACAGTCCTAGGGCATCCTTGAAAGTTGAAACATAACCAAATTGCATCATTGAGATCTGTAACTTCATAATCTCAAAATATAAACTGCAAAGGGTCAGTTTACCAATTTATAGAATTTTCCCATGAATAAAATGAGAGAAATGTAATTTTCTTGTTCATTGATTACCCTAGATGAGGGGTCTGGACAATTTATGAAGGAGTTACAATAAATTTTTAAATACAACATGGAATTCAGTGAAACTTGATTCAAATGGAAGATATCTACCTTCTCCAATGTCCTCTATCAAATTTTGATCAAAATTTCATGACCCTTTCCCATAAATGTCATCTTAACCCTTTGCCTTCCTACACTCCTTTCCATGTACTTGGACTTGTCAAAGAAACTTTGCTGCTTTTCCCAATCCAATTCTCTTGATACCTGCAGTAGAATAAACATAAGTAATTCATTGAAAAAATAATTGGATTAGTAACAACATTACTCATAAAATTTGCATTTTTCTTCTTAGTTCCTCTTGGTAACCCCTGCCATTCCATATCATCAACCTTATCAGCCATCTGATCACTCCCATTTTCTTCTATTAGTTCATCAACAATGTTGATTTTATAAAACTCATCCATTTCAACACTATTAGCAATATCAACTCTACCAACAATGTCAAACTTCATGCACCCTTCAACTTGATCATTAGATTCAATCAAGTGAAAATGACAAGGAAACTCATCCACAACAATATCTATCTTGTGCTTTTAATTTTCTTCAGTGATTGATGACATGAAAATAATCATAGGTGTACGAACCTCTTCATTGTTTACCTCCTTCATTGCTGCACAAACACAAACTCACAACCACATACAAGCTTCCTTTTCCCAGAGTCTACGGGCTCTTGTACCAATTTGATGAAGAGCCAAGGGATTCACCAACTGAGCTTACCAACTTCCAAGGAAATGATTATATAAAACCTATTTTTTGGTACACTTGTAACCTTCTAGGCAATAACCAAGCATGAGAATTCT
>MU225843.1:344824-379907 GCA_018584345.1 Thuja plicata
ACTCAACCATTTATTTATTATTTTTATAATTACTTATTTTCAAAATGAATATGCATTAAATTTATTGAAAATAAGATAGGAACATACATACACGCCATTTTATCATTTTTAACATAAGGAAATCATATAAATATGAAAGGTGTATACTATACTTCCCTAATGTATTGCTCCTTTTGAACCTGAAATTTTCAGTGTTAACACACCCCTTTTAGCTAAAACACACAAAAAGGAATTCAATATTATTAATTATTAAATAAATACCCTCATTTCAATAATTAAATTTAATTATTCAAATAATTGAGAAAATACATTTATGAGGTCATATTCTATTTATTTAATTAAATATTCTAAACAAAGTCTACACTTCAGTTTAGAAATGGAAACTTTGAGTTGACTGAGATTTAAAAGAGAAACAAATCAGTTAACTACTTCATAAACTCAAAAAGGCAACAAATCATTGTTTCTCTCAAAAGAAACTTGCTAATCTGAACTGGATTTCAATGAGTCAACTGTTTCTCTCAAAGGAACATTTCTATTTTGAACGGACTCCCAATCTATAAAAGAACTCTCTCAACTCTCATTCAAGTTAGTCTTTTAGTCTAGAGCTTTCGAAATCACTAGTCTTTTGATTGCTAAGAAAATGCATTGTTATTAATATTTGTTGCTATAACTTAATGTCATTTAGATTTAATCATTCATAGTTTTAGTTTTATTTTCAAGCAATCTTAATTGAATATCATTTTTCATTTCTAGATTAGCTTTTATCATTGTTTATTCCTAGTTTAAATCTCTCATTTCTAGGGTAATCTCATAATCATTTGCAGGTTAATTTAGTTTTGTTTATCATTTTTAATCTAGCTTTGCATATTCATCTGTAGAATAGTTTAAATCTCTCATTTCTAGAGTATTTTTACATTTACTTTCTATCTTAAAATCCTCAATTCTAGATTGGTCTAGGTTGTTGGACTCTCGATTCTGAGATCTAATAAAAAACCCCAAACTAGATAGGAGGCAACAGGTTGAATCACGCAGGCATTCGAGATGGATAATTTCATATCCATTCTTGTATGTGGCTGGTGAAGAAGGACTATGTTGAAGTGTATGGCTAAATCAGAGGCCCACATTTAGCTATCACAATAGTTATGTGGTAGTTCAATTAGCATCATATCATAAATTCTAATATTTACAAAACTTGAAAAGACTTTTCTCAGGAAGGTACATATGCTCGACTAGATACTGAAAGCCGAGAAGGGATATAGGTCTTAAATTATTCTCACTGGTCTTGCACCTAGCTAAAGGCCCAAAATCCAAGGAAGGGTGTAGATTATTTTGGTAACCTTGCAAAGGTCCTTGGCATAGTCTTAGGTAGATTATAGAATACCTAACAAGCTACTCTGGACCCTGGGGTGGTCACTGGAGGGAAAAGTCTCTAATCAGAGTAGTAGAGAAATCTTGTCTATAATAATTCCCATCAAGGATGGAGGTACGGCTTCAAGGTCACTTACATTTCAATCCTACTCTCCACGAGTAGAGGTATGACTCCTTGAAGGCTGCTTATATTCTCCTATTCCATACGAATAGAGCTGCAATCCAAATTGATCAACTTACGGCCCAAGACAGAAAATCTTGGATTGGCTATTCTATACTGTCTCTCTTATGGAAAGAGAGTTATATCTCCTGAGTAATCATTAACTAACAGTCGAAAGTAAAAAAAAAATATAGTTTTGACTTCTCTGTACTAACATGCTATTGTTCTCTTCTCATAAACTGCTATTTTATTTTAGGACAGGTTGGTCCTTACATGTGGTATCAGAGCTTTTGGTTGAGACACTCGGCCTAAACACCTACTGCTTACATTTAATTATGTGGAAAGGAAATATGAAAGTTGAATAGCATGGTGTATTTTTATCTTAAAGCTTGTTAACCTATTTTTCAGAATGGAGGAGAAGGTATATGTTTGAAGGAGGAAGAAGTCCTCTGGATGTCTGTAACAACATCCAAAAAAAAATCCATCATCTTCACAAGGAGGTGGCATAGACTTAAAATCCATGGATAATGAGACATTGGCTTCAATGGTTCAACAAATTAAACTTAACAAGGCAGAAAGATTCAAAGAGAAGAGTGAACAAATTCAAAAGAAAATAAGACCCTCTGCTGTGCGGGAATTTCCTTTTGGCACTGGGTGCAATGCCCCAAATATTAGTAATGAGATTGTAGATCATTATCATTAGACACACCCAAGAAATATATCTAGGAATTCTGAATCCAAGGAGGAAGAGGAAATGGAAGGAGAGAGGGAACAAAAATAGGTTCCCATACACATGCTTGTTATAATATGTCTAAATTTGAAAATCCTTATTATAATATGTATTATAATTTACCTTTTAGAGGCCTCTTTATATCAAGTGGATGTTTAAAACACCAATTTACAAACTTTAGACAATATGGGTCATTTAGATGCAAAAAAGTTGGTTGACAACTTTTCTTGCAACTTGACAACTTTTGGCCATATGACGTCAACCAACTTTTTTTGCAACTTGACAACTTTTGACCATACGACCTTATTGATCCTTATAACCCCCATTACATCTTGAAAGGTCTCATAATACCTTATTATGATGCTGCATCTTCACCCTTGGCCTTCCTTCCCCCTATCCAAGAATTTGGACCTGTCAAAGAAAATTTGTTGCTTTCCCCAGTCTGACTCTCTTGACACCTACACTGGAATAAACATAATAACAAATTCATTGTTAGAATTAACTGGATTAGTAACAACTTTTCTCATGTAATCTACATTTTTATTCTCAATTCCTTTTGGTTACCATTGCCAGTCCTTATCATCAACCTTATCATTTATTTGATCACTGCCATTTTCTGCTATTGGTTCATCAACATTGATTTTATCAACCTCATCCATTTCAATCCTATTAAATATATCAACGCTATCAACAATATCTACCTTCATGCACCCTTCAATTTTTTCTACTTGATCATTAGATTCAATCAATTGAAAATGATAAGGAAACTCATCCACAACAATATTTATGTTGTCATTTTTAAAATCTTCAGTGCTTGATGATTGAAAAATCATCATAGGTGTACTTACCTCTTCATTTTTAACCTCCTTTGTGGCCACTATCCTTATGTGCCTTTTCCTCATTTGAATGATCCTTATGATGGGCCATGTGATCCTCTCCTTGATTCGTAAGTGCCAGTTTTTCCTGTCTAGAGAAATTTTTTTCTTTAACTCTTTCAAAGTTTGATCCAACCTTTATATCTCTTGCTTAAAGTTTTTTCATTGTGCCTTGTCATCTTACTTGTACTTTACACTTGTCTCTTTTCTCTTATGTTGATTCTTTCTTGATAAACCCTCACCCTGTAGACACCTCTTCAAAAAATCCATCTCTTTCTACAAGCAAGTCCCTTTAACCTTTCTTCCATTGTGCCTTTGCATCACATAGGTCTCTTCTCCTCTCTAGTATTTTGGCAAGTAGGTTCTCCTCTCAACCCGCACAAACACAAACAATGATAGTTAAAAAACTTAGACTCGCCAGACCAAAAAATTGGACTCGGACTCAGAAAAGACAAAGGAAAGGACTCAACAAAATAAAAAAGATTGTATTTTTACAAAAAATAAATAAATAAATGCATTTAGAGAACATACGATCCAAATCAAAATGTTTCATATGAATCTCAAACACCCAATATTTTAAATTTCATTATAGTTTCAAACTTTAAATTGTATATCAGCAACATAAGTTTATAAATATTTACAAAATGACATATAGTGATATGTCCAAATGTGAAAACAAGAAACTAAGCGTGATTTATACCCAGTCCTACCTAGACTTCCATAACCTGCCATAATAGGGCAGTGTGCACAAGGATTCAATTTTTCAATGTTATAAGAAACCCCAATATGGATAGAGGCTCCAAGGTCCCTTCACAACACCTCCAATCAATCCCTCTATTAATGTATAGTGACTTAAGACTCAAAATGTTGTATTCTCAGGCTTAACTATGACAATCCTATTCTCCATTACTAGGGTAGTGGTTTGTAATGTTTGAAACTTCATTTCCTCATCAAATTGACCCAAGGTGGCATTTACAACTTCCCTTACACCTATCACACACAACAACATCAGTTACCAATAATGAATGCAATAACAAAGCAATAAACATCTATCTTCCTGCCCATACCAGTCTAAACACCATTGTAAGAGTCCTAGGGTGTCCCATGGATAGAATGAGAGATATGTTATTTTCTTGTTCACTAATTACCCTAGAGGAGGGTTTTGGACTATTCACGAAGAAATTACAATGAATTTTTAAATACAACATGGAATTCAATGAAACATGATTCAAATGAAAGATGACGAGCCTTGCCAATGTCCTCTCCATCAATATTTGATGAAAATGTCATGAACGTTGCCTGTACACATAACAGTTATAGTCACAAATACAAGGAAAATACACAAATTTTACTTATTTTATTATTTTTATTGTTAAATCTCTGTACAACTTGCATCCATACTTTTTTCTCCCCTCACAAATCAAGGGATATTTAACCCTTTATATACCTTCCAATCGGCTATTACTATTTTTTATTTTCCATTCTGGTATACTCTTCCAATGTACAAGGTACTCGAAACCTACATCAATTTTGGAACTTGCACCATCGCTATTCTTCATTGTCACCCTTGGCCTTCCTACCCTACTGTCTAGGTACTTCAACCTGTCAAAGAAATTTTTTTTCTTTCCCCTATCCGATTCTTGACACTTGCACTGGATTAAACATAATAACAAATTTATTAACAAAAATAATTGTATTAGTAACCACATTACTCATGAAATCTTCATTTTTATTCTAAATTCCTCTTGGTAACCCCTGCCATTCCTTATCATCAACCTTATCATCCATCTGATCAATGTAATTTTCCTCTATTGGTTCATCAACAACATTGATTTTATCAACCTCATCAATTTCAACACTATCAACAATATCAACTCTGTCAACAATGTCAACCTTAATGCACCCTTCAACTTGATCATTAGATTCAATCAAGTGAAAATGATAAGGAAACTCATCAACGACCATATCTATATGGTCCTATTGAATTTCTTTAGTGCTTGATGATGTTGAAATAATCATAAGTGTACTTACCTCTTCATTGTTTACATCTTTCATTGCTACTATCCTTATGTGCCTTTTCCTTTTTTGAATGATCCCTATGATGGGATAAGTGATCCTCTCCTTTATTGGTGAGTGCCATTTTTTCTTCTCTAGAGAAAGTTCTTCCTTCAACTCTTTCAAAGCTTGATCCAACCTTTGTATCTCTTGCTGAAAACATTGTCAGTCTGCGTTGTCATCTTTCTTCTTCACACTTGCCACTTTTCTCTTCTCTAGCTTCTTCCTTGATAAAATATCACCCAACGGACACCTCTTCAACAAACCCATCTCTCCCTCAAGCAATTCTATTTAATGTTTCTTACACTGTGCCTTTTCCTCACCTAGGTCTCTTCTCCTCTCTAGTATTTTGGCAACCAGGTTCTCCTCTCAACCTGCACAAACACAAACTCACAACCACACACAAGCTTCCTTTTCCCAAAGTCTTCTGGCTCTAACACCATTTTGATGTAGAGACAAGGGGCTCAGCAACTGAGATCTCCAACTTCCAAGGAAATTATTATATAAAACATGTTATTCAGAACTCTGGTAACCTTCTAGGAAATAACCCAACATGAGAATTCTTCGAGCACAATGACATTTGCAACCCTATTAAAATTTCTCTCTCATTCTGACACTTCAAAAAATAATCTTCCCTTCATAGAGTGCACTACGCCTCTTGTAATTATGCAATGAGGCTTTAATCACTATAACACTTATACAAACCACATTCTTGAAATTAAATATGCATATTTGAACACCTTTTAGTGAGCTTGTCAACATATCAAAAGATAAGATGAGTTTCTTTTGTAACAAAACTCTAAAGAAATGACCGTTTGCTTCCTTTTGGGTCTAATTGGCTCCTTTGGTAGTCATCACTCTAATTAACTGTAATTCACAACTTCCCTAACACCTATCACACACCACAACACCATTTACTAATATTGAATGCAGTAACAAATCCATACACATCTATCTTCCTGCCCTTACTTGTCTAAACACCACTGTAACAGTCCTCGAGCATCCTTGAAACATAACCAAATTACATCATTAAGATATGTAACTTTTGAATTTTAGAATATACATTGCAAATTTTACCAATTTATAGCATTTTCCCCTGGAGAAAATGAGAGATATGTAATTTTCTTGTTCCCTTATTATCGTAGATGAGGGTTTTGGACTATTTTGAAAGAAATGACAATAAATTTCTAAATACAACATGAAATATTTGAATTCTTCTTCCTCTGAACCCGAAAAGGATTTTTCATTCGGTATGCCCTTTCAATGTACAAGGTACTAGAAACATGCATCAACTTTGGAACTTGCACCATCACTATGCTTCATCTTCACCCTTGGCCTTCCTACCCTTCTTTCTAGATACTTGGACCTATCAAAGAAAACTTTTTGCTTTTCCCAATCCCATTCTCTTGACAATTTCACTGGAATAAACATAATAACAAATTCATTGACAAAAATAATTGGATTAGTAACAACATTACTTGTGAAATCTACATTTTTCTTCTCAATTCCTCTTGGTAACCCCTTCCATTCCTTATCATCAACCTTATCATCCATCTAATCATTGTCATTTTCTGCTACTGGTTCATCAACAACATTGATTTTATCAACCTCATCCATTTCAACACTATCAGAAATATCAACTCCGTCAACAATGTCAACCTTCATGCACCTTTCAACTTGTTCAACTTGATCATTAGATTCTATTGAGTGAAATGATAAGGAAACTCATCCATAACCATATCTATCTTGTCCTTTTGTATTTATTTAGTGCTTGATGATGTCAAAATAATCATAGGTGTAAGTACCTCTTCATTGTTTACCTCCTTCATTGCTGATGTCCTTGTTTCACATCCACAACCATATCTATCTTGTCATTTTAAATTTCTTCAGTGCTTGATGATGTCAAAATCATCATATGTGTACTTACATCTTTAGTTTTTACCTCCTCCGTTGCTTCTCTCCTTATGTGCCTTTTCCTCATTTGAATGATCATTATGATGGGCTATACGATCCTCTCCTTGATTAGGAAGTGCCAATTTTGCCTCTCTAGAGAAAAATTTTCCTTCAACTCTTTCAAAGCTTGATCCAACTTTTGTATCTCTTTCTTAAAGTTTTGTCATTTTGCCTTGTCATCTTCCTTGTACTTCATAGTTGTCTCTTTTCTCTTTTGTTGCTTCTTCCTTGATAAAACCTCACCCTGTAGAAACCTCTTCAAAAAATCCATCTCTCCTTCAAGTAATTCCATTTAACTTTGCTTCCATTGTTCCTTTTCATCACCTAGGTCTCTTCTCCTCTCGAGTCTTTTGGTAAGAAGGTTATCCTCTCAACCTGCACAAACACAAACTCATAACCATAGTTAAAAAACTCAGGCTCGTCAGACCAAAAAATTTGAGTCAGACTCGGACTCAGAAAAGACTCAGGAAAGGAGTCGGCATAAGAAATTTTTTTTGTAGTTTTACAAAAATAAATAAATTAATGCATTTAGAGAATATAGATCCATAATCAAAACCTTACACATGTCATATGAATCTCAAACACCCAATATTTGAAATTTCATCATAGTTTCAAACTTTAAAGTGTATATCAGCAACATAAGTTTATAAATCTTTACAAAATGACATATAGTGATATGTCCAAATGTGAAAACAAGAAACTGGGTGTGCTCTATACTCACTCCTACCTAGACTTTCATAACCTGCAATAACAGGGCAGTGTGCACAAGGATTCAAATCATCAATGTTTTAAGAAACCCCAAAATGGATAGAGGTTCCAAGGTCCCTTCACAACACCTCAAATCAATCCCCCTCTTAATGTCTAGTGACTTAACACTCAAAATTTTGTATTCTCAGTCTTAACTGTGACAGTCCTATTCTTTGTTACCAGGGTAGTGGCTTGTAATGTTTGAAGCTTCATTTCATCATCAAATTGACCAAACAGGGTATTTACAACTTCTCTTACACTTATCACACACAACAACATCAGTTACCAATAAGGAATGCACTAACAAAGCAATAAACATATATCTTCCTGCCCGTACCAGTCTAAACACCCTTGTAAGAGTTTTAGGGAATCCTTGAATCATAACTAAATTGCATCATTAAGATCTTTAACTTCAGAATCTTAGAATATACATTACAAAGGGTCATTTTATCATTTTATAGCATTTTCCCATGGATAGAATGAGAGATATGTAATTTTCTTGTTCACTGATTACCCTAGAGGAGGGTTTTGGACTGTTCACGAAGAAATTACAATAAATTTTTAAATACAACATCAAATTCAATGAAATATGATTCAAATGAAAGATGACGAGCCTTGCCAATGTCCTCTCCATCAATTTTTGATCAAAATTTCATGACCTTTGCCCATACACATAACTGTTACAATCACAAATACGGGGAAAACAAACAAATTTGACTTATTTTATTATTTTTCTTGTTAAATCTCTGTACAAATTGCATCCATACTTCCTTCTCCCCTTACAAATGACTCACACAATGTATATTTAACCCTTTCCATGCCTTCTAATCGACAATAACTATTTTTTTCCCATTCTGGTATGCCCTTCCAATGTACAAACTAGTTGGAACATACATCAATTTTGGAACTTGCACCATCGCTATGCTTCATCTTCACCCTTGGCCTTCCTACCCTCAATTTCACTTGGTAACCCCTGTCATTCCTTATCATCAATCTTATCATCCATCTGATCACTATAATTTTCTGCTATTAGTTGATCAACAACATTGATTTTATAACCTCATCAATTTCAACACTATCAACAATATCAACTTTGTCAACAATGTCAACCTTCATGCACCCTTCAACTTGTTCAACTTGATCATTAGATTCAATTAAGTGAAAATGATAAGGAAAATCATCAACAACCATATCTATATGGTCCTATTGAATTTCTTCAGTGCTTGATGATGTCAAAATAATCATAGGTGTACTTACCTCTTCATTGTTTACCTCTTTCATTGCTGTTGTCCTTATCTTCCTTTTCCTATTTTGAATTATCCCTCTGATGGGCTAAGTGATCCTCTCCTTTATTGGTAAGTGCCATTTTTTCTTCTCTAGAGAAAATTCTTCTTTCAATTCTTTCAATGTTTGATCCAACCTTTGTATCTCTTGGTGAAAACATTGTCGGTTTGCGTTGTCATCTTCCTTCTTCACACTTGCCGCTTTTTCTTCTCTAGCTTCTTCCTTGATGAACTATCACCCTACAGAAACCTCTTCAACAAACCCATCTCTCCCTCAAGCAAGTCCATTTAACATTTCTTACACTGTGCCTTTTCCTCACCTAGGTCTCTTCTCCTCTCTAGTCTTTTGGCAACTAGGCTCTCCTCTCAACCTACACAAACACAAACTCACAACCAAACACAAGCTTCCTTTTCCCAACATGAGAATTCTTCAACACAATGACATTTGCAACCCAATAAACCTTTATCTCTCATTCTAACACTTAAACAAATAATCCTCCCTTCATATACTACACTACACCTCTTGTAATTATGCAATGAAGCTTTACTGACTATAACACTTATACAAATCGCATCCTTGAAATCAGATACACATGTTTGAACACCTTTTAGTGAGCTTTTCAACATATCAAAAGATAAACGAGTTTCTTTTGTAACAACACTATAAAGAAATGACCGTCCACTGCCTTTTGGGTCTAATTGGCTCCTTTGGCACTCAACACTCTAATTAACAATAATTTACAACTTCCTTGACACCTATTACACACCACAACACCATTTACCAATATTGAATGCAATAACAAAGCCATAAATGTCTATATTCCTACCATTACTAGTCTAAACACCACTGTAACAGTCCTCGGGCATCCTTGAAACATAACCAAATTACATCATTAAGATTTGTAACTTTTGAATCTGTGAATATACATTGCAAATTTTACAATTTAATAGCATTTTCCCCTGGATAAAATGAGAGATACATAATTTTCTTGTTCACTGATTACCCTAGATGAGGGTTTTTGACTATTTTGAAAGAAATTAAATAACTTTCTAAATACAACATGAAATATTTGAATTCTTCTTCCTCTGAACCCGAAATGGTTCTTTCATTTGGTATACCCTTCCAATGTACAAGGTACTAGAAACATGCATCAACTTTGGAACTTGCACCATCACTTTGCTTCATCTTCACCCTTGGCCTTCCTACCCTCCTTTCTAGGTACTTGGACCTATCAAAGAAAACTTTTTGCTTTTCCTAATTTGATTCTCTTGACAATTGCACTGTAATAAACATAATAATAAATTCATTGACATAAATAATTGGATTAGTAACAACATTACTTGTGAAATTTTCATTTTTCTTTTCAATTCCTCTCGATAACCCCTTCCATTGCTTATCATCAACCTTATCATCCATCTGATCATTGTCATTTTCTGCTACTGGTTCATCAACAACATTGGTTTTATCAACCTTATCTATTTCAACACTATTAGAAATATCAACTCCATCAACAATGTCAGCCTTCATGCACCCTTCAACTTGTTCAACTTGATCATTAGATTCTATTAAGTGAAAATGATAAGGAAACTCATCCACAACCATATCTATCTTGTCCTTTTGAATTTATTCAGTGCTTAATGATGTCAAAATAATCATAGGTGTATGTACCTCTTCATTGTTTACCTCCTTCATTGTTGTTTTCCTTTTGTGCCTTTTCTTCTTTTGAATGATCCCTCTGATGGGCCATGGGATCCTCTCCTTGATTGTTTAGTGTCATTTATGCCTCTCTAGAGAAAATTCTTCCTACCACACACTGCGACACTATTTACCAATATTGAATGCAATAATAAAGCAATAAACATCTATCTTCTTGCCCTTACTTTTCTAAACACCATTGTAACAGTCCTAGGGCATCCTTGAAACATAACTTAATTACATCATTGAGATCTGTAGCCTTGCAATCTCAAAATATACATTGCAAAAGGCTAGTTTACTAATTTATAGTATTTTCCCATGGATAAAATGAGAGAAATGTAATTTTCTTGTTCATTGATTACCCTAGATGAGGATTTTGGATAGTTTATGAAGGAATTACAGTAAATTTTTGAATACAACATGGAATTCAATGAAACTTGATTCAAATGGAAGATAACGACATTCTCGAACGTCCTCTATCAGATTTGATCAAAATGACATGACCCTTTCCCATAAATGTCATCTTAACCCTTGGCCTTCCTACCCTCCTTTCCATGTACATGGACTTGTAAAAGAAAATTTGCTGCTTATCCCAATTCGATTCTCTTTATACTTGCATTAGAATAAACATAATAAGTAATTCATTGAAAAAAATAATTTGATTAGTAACAACATTATTCATAAAATTTACATTTTGCTTCTTAATTCCTCTTGGTAACTCCTGCCATTCCTTATCATCAACCTTATCATCCATCTCATCACTCCCATTTTATTCTATTAGTTCAACAACAACATTGATTTTATCTACCTCATCCATTTCAACACTATTAGCAATATAAACTCTGCCAACTATTATCATTTTAGTTGCACACTAAACTGATAAATTGATGGTTATCTTATATTGGATTATGTATTATATAGTTGCTTTCATAAATTCATAATGGATTTAATTCATAAGATGAAAGGTCACATGCAACATTACAACTATAAACATCAGAAAGCTTGCATAAAAATACATCTATTCAACACTATCATTCAGATATTGAAGACAAAACACATTGCTTTTGCATTCATGTTAACACTGATAATGTTCTAAGTATTGATCAGATTTAAACTTTCAATTTCATGATTGGTCATTACATTGAATATTCAAATTGAATGTAATAAACAAGTATTCCTTCATAGGTTACATATTTCAAGTTGTAAACATTGAGCAAGAGTTCACAATGCTGAAAGTAAAAAAGAAGCATGCTAATAGTATGGAGTAGGGGTCCCTTGCATTGCCTTATTGTATGATTGTTGTCATCTAGTCTTCTACTTGTTGGGGTTGAACAATTGTGTCATCTAGATCTTCATGACTCATGTCTTGTCTCATCCTAAGTCTTTTAGGGTTTTTAGCCTCAATCATGAGAGAGAAAATGGTGTTAGATCCAGCTGGATCTAAACAATGCATGAAAAACAAACAACATATTACTACAATAAAATGTTTTAGTACTGCATATCTATCTGATAACATCAATGCAATAGAAAAATATGCATCTGCAATAACTAAATAAAGTATCAAAGGGACATAATTTTTTGAAACTTTTTACTGCATATAGTTGTTATCCTGCATTGTTAAAAAAATGCCATTTAGAAGAATAGAAAATCTGAATCAAAGGGATTTGGGTCTTGTACCTAAGAAACCTTTTTCTTTTAGATCATTCACACATTAGGTTAGTAAACCCAACTAGCAAACCAACATTCATACATAAATGCCATTTCACATGACGTTTACATACAAATATTGATTAATTGATTGTACCTACCAATCTAACATGTGTTGTAAGTGGTGTGTAGAAGCAAGAGTTCACAAGTTGCAAAGGAGAAAGAAAGGATTCAAGAATTCATAAGTTTAGTAAAAGAAAGGAAGATACAATACATAATGGCAATACAGTGCTAAGATATGCATATGAGAAGAATGATGCAATAAAGATAAATGTTCCTAATAGAGAAGTGTTATAGCCAACAGGGAGCACCTTGTAGATTAAATGACGTAACACTGTACCTTATCACTATACAAAGCAAGCATGAGATACTATGTAATGTTGTTTTGAAACAATGCACTAAGATAATTCAGAAAAAAAAGAGAGCCCTAATGTTGTTGCAAATTAGAATGCATATGTAAAAAATCTAATTGTATTGTTATAAAAAATGGAAATTATATACACATGGTTCAATCATCAATTAACATCACATAAGTACTTTATCTCAGTACTGTTCTGAACATTATCATCTTTGAATAAAATCTATGAAAAATGAAAGTAGTGATATCATTTTTATAACAATAGGCATATATAAAATGAAATATCAGTATTGTTGTTATAAGTGATGTGTGTGCAGAAGAGGATAAGCATGTGCAAGAGGTGGAGTCAATAATGATATATTCAGCTATAGTATGCATGCCATAATGATCAATTGACATCATATTTCCAAGTAAAAAGGAGTAATAGAAATGCTGTTATAAAAGATGCTAGGTCATAGAAGTTGGCATCTAAGTGATGAATGTAAGGCATAAGTATTTACATATACAATGACTTAGAAAATGAAGAGTTTGTCACTTTTAGTGTCCAAGAGAAGAATCAAACAATGCTGCCATGTATATTCAATGCACAACATTTACTCATTTGAAAGAGGCACCATAAAAATATTATTACTTAAAAGATCTTATATGCATATTAACATTGATATCCATTTATTCATATGTTCATGAGAATGGAGCCAAAACAGTATTCATGTTATGACTCTGAATCAGTCAACGAATCAAATGGTGTTGTGGTAATTCATGCTTTCAGAGAATGAGGTTAAGTATAGTATCTATGTGTTTCAATGGTCAAACCCGAGTTACATAACACTAAGTTTAAGAGAAAAAAAATTATTCTAGTGTGTTGAAATGCAGTGTGATGGGTGTTCATCAGCTAAGTAATACAGTCATAAAAATGTTCATGTTTGAGTCAATTTGAGAAATTCAATGCACGCAGTAAATACAGTCAAGAAGAAGATGTGCATAATAAGTTTCAAGTTATGAACATTTCCCATTGGAGTCACGAGCCCGTGCTCAAACCCTATGGGTGATGATTCTTATAGAATTCTATAAATAATGTATTTATACATTACTTCTTGCACAGAAGCTACATATTTAAAAGAGATGTTCAGACAATAAAAAATAGAAATCAAACATGTAATGTGTGTAGTTCAACAAGAAAATGCTCTCGGCTTCAACAGTAGGAGTGTTGTTATGTTATAATCATGCTGTAAATTAAACATGTATTATGTTTATTTCAAACCAAAAAATTTTATTCCTCAGCAATAAAAAATATGATGTGCTGAGTTCTTTTATAAATGATAACTCAATGTTATTTAAAATGAGCATACAGTATAACAACAATATCAACTTAATTTAGAGTTGCAGATAGAAATAGATGCTCTCAGCTTCAACAACTATAAGATGTTTTATGTTCTATGATAGTAAGACAAAGGATACAGATTTGGGCCTCAACAGAAGATGTGTTAATATTTACGATAGTATGGTCATGTTTTTTAGAGAAAGCATTGAATGAGGTAACTTGAGTTACATTTTTTATGCAGATTAAATACATGAAGGTCTTCATAGCTCAAAGGAATGACCATGACTTCAATAAAAAGAGGTTTTGTTCAACAATGTTGTCATACTTATAAAGAGAGCCATAAATAGACTATAGTTATGGACAACAAAATGATAAGACAAGAGCTCGAGTTCATCTTTCAAACCAAAAAACACCGACAAGCTTGCATATGTTCAAGTTTATTTACAGATTTGCATGAACAACCATGTGGGTATCCTGAGTTTTTTGCTATCCATCTAACACGATGAGAAACAATGGAGAAAATGATAGCAAGTAAAACCATAGAACAAAAGACAAAGTAAAGCTCATTATTTTGTTATGCTACAAAGAAGGAGAAACAACAAGTTCAGAGGGGTTTTATTTCTAAACAAATAAAAAAATTGTTGTTACATTATTTTCACCACTAAACTTCAAGTTTATTTCTATATTTACAAGAAAAGCCATAGAGCAAGTTCAAGCAAAACAAGAAGATGCAGAAAGAGTCACTTATCTGATTAAAAATTCAAGCATAGTGGAGAAGCAAATTTAGAGGAGTGCTATGTATTGCGGATAGAGGCCGAGTTATTTTGTACACCATGAGTTGGGGATAAGTCTGAAGATGTGGCTGAAATATGCCAAGCTTCATGACTAAATCCATAAATATCAAACTCCACATCTTTCAACCATAGCTCAGACTGTGTCCAAACTTACGGTGGTTAGCTCAAACAACATTCACACCAGCCTGAGTTCACTGCAAATGACCAAGTTCATGCTAAAGTTGCAACCCAACATTTAGATCAAAGAGAAGAGAAGGCAGAACCATATTTTATGGCATAAAGAATTAAAGTTCATAACCATGGCAGAGGAAGCTAGAACCTGAGTTCCCAAGACAGGAAGAAGCACCGTATTGTATGGCATGTAAAGTTTCATGCATAAAATATTATGGTTAGAGCCCGAGTTTTAACTCAAAGAGGGGAAAAGAAGCACCATATTTTATGGCATGAAAGGCAAAATGTAAATGGACTCTGAACTACAGTACATAGCCCACATTACAAACAATAAAAATCCTGAGCTCTGGTTAAACAATAACAACAGAAAGCCCCATGTATAGACAGTAAGCATGCGCTACAACTCCCAGCGAGGGCCGAGTTTGACAAAGTTTAAACAGAGGCATGAAAAATGCCATTTAAAACTCTGAATGTGTTGCAAATAACTAGAGATGAACTTCAGACAAACATGGCGGTGCCAAACAGCAACAAAAACCCTAAGTTTTCTTCCAAAATGCTATGAAATACAAAATGAAAATGCTTAAGTTGAAAACCGATAAACTATGGAGTCCACAATGCAGAGTTAAGTTTCTGTCAACCACAGTGCATGACAATACCATTAGAAGTGCCACAACATCATCATCACATGATATGTCAGTGATATCTTATGGGTCATGTTGACCATGGAGTAGAATATCAGGTGTGGGTGAGTTTAGAGATATACTATCGGGTTAGGGCTTTTTACATTATGGTGTCGGCTTCATATGTTAGGGTTTTTTTAATTTGGATCAGGTTTTTACCTTATGATATAGTTTTAGGTTTGGGGTTCCATATTTTAAATGTATTCTTGGGGATATATTTAGGTATGTTATGTAACATGTTGATAGATATTGTGAAGATGCAAATCTAAGTATCAACATTAGGAGAGCACTATTAGAGGCTGAAGTTAGAGCTAGATTTTAAGCATGAATTGTGCCTTAAAATTGGAGTTTTTTGAAATCATGGAGGTCTTTTAAAAGGCTATGTTTTAGGGGCACCATTTGAGCCTAAAAATCAGGGGTATCTATCTATTTAGGAGCACCTTGTGAGTGGGGGGATTTCTTTTTTTGAAATTGGCCTTAGATGCTATATATTCAAACTTCTTATTCATTTGTAGAGGTTCAGAATTGCGGAGAGAAGTTGTATTAGTGAACATATCATTCCTTTTCACTTCTTCTTGTATTTTGTAACCAATTTTGTAGATTTTGAAGATAATAAAGCTGGCCTTATTATTCACATATCTTTTCTGAGCTCTGTCATCAATCCTTTCAAGTTTTCTGCATTTAAGTGTTTATCCCTTTCAAGCATAGATTAGTGAATTGCTCTAAATTCCTATTCTAAGTTATAAAGAATTAACCTTTTTGCAGAAATTACCTGTTTGCTAGTTGAATTCCTACCATTAGTGGCACCATACACTAATAGTGGATTTTAAACCATCCTAGGTGTTGAAAAAGTGAAAATCATTGCAGAATTTAGTAATGTGTGTCTTGTAGGTGCAAACTTTCAATTCTGACAAATCTGTATCCATTTTTGGTGTATCACCTTCTTAATTAGTTTTAATTTTAGTTATCCCTTCTCCCTTTTCCCAAAACCATAAAATTTAGTATTAGGTGATATCCAAAATCCTATAGGAACCGAACTAGAATCCAGAGATTCATTCTCTCATCCACCAAGGAGAATGTTTCCATGTTTCAACAGGATGGCTAGATTCTGCATCCAGCTATAGGTGCAATCTTGATTGACAATAGTTTTTGGCATGCCCGATGGGACCGAACTGCTACACATCTTTCAAAGTTATTATTTCTTATTGCTATTTTGGTGTGTACAATAGTATTTCTACCTTTTTGAAGGTATTTTACCAAGCACTTTGCGATTCTGGTTAAAGGTTTTATTGTAGATTTAGTTGCATATTTATCTTGATGAGAAGGACTCCTACCAGAGAAAACAGTGAAGGATTCATTTACCAAGAGTTACAACATAGCAGAAGAGGTGGCAGATCAGCAAGGAGAAACAGAACATCTCAAGCTACAGGAGAATCATCCTCTTTTCTCACGGGGTCTAATTTTTCATTATTCAAAAATCCAATCTTTGAGGATCAAGCTGCCATTTCTAAAAGCCACGAGGTAATTATTGAATATTTTGGTTTTCCTGAAGATTTAAGTGTTATTGACAATTTTGGATTGGAATTACCCATTTTTTAAGAAACAAAAAAACATCAGTCCGCTACCATAGCATCCACAAGTGGCACTGCTACTGCAGAACTGAAAACATATCAAAGGAAGGTAAAGGAAGTTAACAAATCTATTTTGCAATCTGTATTCAAGCAACAAGTGCAAATTATAGTTCAAAAACAAGTACCACCAATACAGATGGCTCAGAATTTTCCATTTGTGGCCTTTGATGCTGGTAGCCCATTGCAAATTGCTGCTCACCATGACATTCCATCAGCAGCGCTAAAAGGTTTGATGTATTTCAATGGTGAGAATCATATTTCAACAATTGAGCATATTAAAGATATTGCTACTTTATGTGGATTACACCGGGTTACTCATGATGATGTAACATTAAAACTATCATCGGCATCGCTTAAAGGTACAACATTAGTCTGGTTTAGAAGTTTGCCAGTTAACTCTATTGGTACATGGGATGAGTTAGGTAATATTTTGATCAGTAAGTTTGAAGATAGATCAAATAATTTGTCTTTGGTCAAGCAATTAACTACTATTTAGAGAAATATCAATGAGGATATTTCTGATTTCAACTTTCATTTTCAACAAACTTGGGACAAAATTCCAAGATCTGTTAAGCCATCTAATGACTATGCATTTCTATTTTATTTGAAAGCATTTAACAGTGATATTGCACTTATGATACAGTCTATGGGAGGTAATACCATACCAAATGCTTATGATATTGTTGTTAGAGCAGAGAACAACTTGATACAAGCTGGAAAATTACCTCCAAGACCTCCAGTGCCTTATTGTGCAAATATACAACTAGTTGTACTAGTTGTCATACCACCTATTGCTATTGTTTCTCCATTGCCATCACTTAATATGAAGGTTGTAGTAGAGGAACATGCTGCTTCAGCTCTTATCAAGGAGATAAAGGAGCAGACTATGGAGCTAAAAGACACAAATGATAACATTCTAAGAACTTTTCAGAATTATGGCAATGAGATAACAAACCTGAAGAGGCAGCAAGGGAAATACAATAGGCCTCCACAAGCTTCTTACCAACAGAATAGGCCATTGAATCAAGCTTCCAGTTCAAATCAGCCCAGACAAGTCCAAGGGCAGCAAAGAAGTTACAATCAAATAGTTGGTCAAGCATATAATTATGCAAGTCCAAGTACTTCCAAGGAGTTAACAACAATTCCTCAAGTTAATTATGTGCAAGAAGTGGAATGGTGCAACACATGCAATGATGGGAACTATTGGTTGGATTTCCCTCATCCACTTAAAGCTAGAAGGTAGGATGTTCTAAAAGGACTGTCAGTTAATAGTCAATCTGAGGTACAGTATGATCAATCACAAACACAAGGTAATCCTAATGTGTCTTTGGTGAATTTCAATAATGATGAAGCTATTTTAGCAGCAAATTTTGACCCCAATTGAGTGTGGAGACCTATAGCAGCAGGAACAAGGTCAAAAGTAAAGGCTAGAAATGATCAACGATCAAATGATAAAGTACAACAAAATACAAAGTAATATTTACAAGCTCCAAAAGGAGAAGAACAGTCAATTCAGACAACAAGTGAGCCTGCTATTTTAAAACAACACTAAAAGGTTAGTATTCAAAGCTTCAATATAGTTGATCATTTGAAGAAGACAAATGTTCCCTTATCCATGTGGGATGTTTTCTCTCTTCTAGTCCAAAAGGACATGTTACAAGAGGCATTACAATCACTCACACTATTTGATGAAGCTTTGTCTCAATAGAATCCTAAGGTTTTAGTGGTTGCAAGTACAAGCACACCCCAACAATCAGCTAAGTTGATCAAACCTCCTCCATTTTATATCACTGTCATTTTAGGACATCATCTAGTCCATAATTAAATGATTGATTTTGGTGATACTAGCTTGGTTATGCCAAAGAAAATTGTAGACTAGCTAGGCCTCAAGTATCAGCCACTTGAAAGAGGAGTAGTCCAATTAGATGGGACATCAATTGCAACTATAGGGGTTATAAGGGATCTTGATTTAACACTACATGATTTCCCTAGTTTCTCAGTTCCTATGGATGTGTACATAATAGATTTGCCTCCTAACTTCTCTATATGAGGTTATCTATCAACAGATTAGACTCACATGCTTTTCTGCACAAGGTATGATACTAAGGTTACTAACCCTCAGAACCAATTGAAAAATTATGTGATGAATAGTATGTTGCTAGTGCTGGAAATGAATCAACAGTTATATCATTTGATCAGGAGGAAATATCTAATGTTTTTGAAACCCAAACACAAACAAGTAAATTTCCTGATATGTTGTTAAATGATTGGGCAACTGACAATGTAAGAATTTCAGATGAACAGATTGAGGAGCCAAGTTTGGGTAACTATGTTATCCACAAAGTTTCTAATTTTCTTCCAGCTGTGGTAAGAAGTGCAGATTTAGATCCAGAACAACAATATAATATTGTTTGGAAGTTATTTTTTGATGGTTCACATAGAAAAATAAGTGTAGGTGGAGGTTGTTTGTAGGAGGAACATTATGAGGAAATTGTTGTTGCAAAGGATAAAGTGCTGAAAATTGGAAAGGTATGTACACCTGAAGAGCATCAAATCTTTGTCAACTTATGCAATGAATTTCATGATATTATTGCTTGGATTTATTCAGAGTTAAAAGGATTTGATCCTAATATTTCCCAGCACACAATTGAATTAGAACCAGGAGCCAAGCCAATTAGGCAAAAACAAAGGCCAATAAATCCAAAACTAGAGCCTCTCATGATTAAAGAATTGAATAAGCTAATTGAGAGCAATATCATTTTCCCAATAAAATATACTTCATGGGTGTCCAACTTGGTTCCTATTAGGAAAAAGAATGGAGAAATCAGATTATGTGTTGATTTCCATGACTTGAACAGAGCTTCATTAAAGGTGTTGGCTAAATATTTTGCAAGTCACTAAGACTACAACTTGCAAAATGTGTGTTTTAGGCTGTAGTATGTGAGATTACTCTCTTGTCTCAGTAATAGGGGAGGCTCCCTTCTTACCGTAGGTGGATTCAAGTAGAACTGAATTGTAACACATACAATTCACCTTGCAACAGTAATTCTGGTGACTCAATGATTGACTTAAGAACAATCAAACGAGGTAGCAGTTGATTTATCTAAAGATAAAGTGATACAATGAGCTCAAAGTCTCTTGTCCTCACCTCAAATAAGTATTCTATTAATCTATTATCCAATACTAAAGCCCAAATTCTTCAGTACTTGGAGTGTATCAACCACTACTCTCTATAATAACTCCGATTTCCTAAAGCACAAAGTCTTCAGAAAACATGGATTAAAGATGACCCGATGATATAAACAAAGAAACTATTCAATTTGAACAAGGATAAACAAATGCAACATAAGAATACATTCATTGATTTTCAAGAAAACAACACAAAGTCTGTCAATCTCTATTCCTTTATTCAAATGCTTAACTCTCTTACAATGAAGCACAAAGTTTTCAGAACTCAAGAGTTTTGCCTATAGTTTATTTGCACAAACAAAAGATGAAAGATTACAATGAGCTCCCTCCTTTATAGGAAAAGAGGAGAGAGGAAAGTGGAGAAGAAAGGGGAAACCCTCAACCACTTTGACTTATTCAATCCTTATCCCTAACTAGCCAAATTTGAACTATTCAAAGCTTATCTATAACTAACTAACTTTGACTTATTCAATGCTGCAGGACCTAGTGTCCTTGCAACATGATTACATGAGACTAATTTACATATTATCATGTAATCTATCAAATATTCTACACTTATAAAAAACTAAGTGTCTTAAAACACTTTTCAAAGAAAGTTAATACATGTCTCAAATTGACAAAGAGACTATCTGTCGAGCAATGTTCACTATTCTACGTGCACAACTTGCTGCCTTTGAAATTTCTCCATTATATCAACCCAGATCCTTCTAAAGTTGAGTCAGCAGCATCCTGTAGTTTGGTAACTTATCAATATAACTAAAACTAAAAGAATTAGCTTCTAGTTCTTGATGAATCATTCGCACAAATCCTGATAGGACTTGCTGTTCTAGAATCAGCTCCTCATTTTTTGATATTAGCTCACATGCTAGTTATTTGAAGATCTTGACAACATTTTCTTTAGGCTTGATGCATTCTTGTAAAGCCTCATGAACTTCTATGATTAAGCTCTTCAGAACTCACTCCTTATTCATCATCCGATCTAAGAACTCAAGGTACATCTCCTCCGAAGGGACTATTTCATAAGTGCACAAAACATCCAGATCAACTTCTACCATTTTCCTCCAAACATCTAAGTCTTCACTTAGAGTTTTTAGCTGTTGATCAAAAACATCAACCACTTCATGTAGTTGATCTATTGTTTTCTGACAGTTCCTGAGTATTCGTTATACATCCCTAACAACTATGATCCCTTTATCCTCTATCTGGTTGTCCCAATCATTCACCATCTTTCCCTTCTTCTCTAGTTTCTTAGCATGCTATTGTTCCTCTCCTAAACACAAATCCTCCTACTGGGAAGAAGAAAGATTCTCAAGAGCATCACAAAGATGATCATTCTCTTCCTTTAGCAGATGTTTCTTTTTCCAAAGTTCATCAGTTCTTTTAGTATACTAATTAAACACATCCTAAGCATCCATTTGGCAACTTGCAAATGACTGCTTCCCTAGTTCCACCCTTGTGATGTTGTAACCTGTGCTCTTAGGTTCCTCTATTATTTCATTTGGAAGTGGCTCCACTATTTCAGCATACTTCACCTATCGATCATCTACAATGATTTTCAAAAGCACTTTAGCTTTCCTACTCTTCCCAGCCCGAGTCTTACCCTTAGGTGCAATCTCAAAATCCTCCAGAAGCACCTCCAACTTCTTCATTTTCTGAGTAATAGTGCATATCCAAGGAGGCAAGACAAAAGATGAAGATGAATCATCAACAGTAACCATGGTGGTCACTGGCTCCTCTTGTGGAGGAACTTCTACAACAAATGTTTTCAAATCTCTTTTATCTTCTTTCTCCATCTAGAAGGCTAGGTCATTGTTAGACATGAGAGTATCTAACCGCGGTAATTCTTCAGGAAGATCATCAAAGACATGTGACAAATCATCATTTTGTGCTGGAGCAACAAAATAAATGGGTGTAGCTGTGACAATAGATTTTGAATGAACTGGAGGCAACTGAGCTATGAAAGATTCTACATCTTTGTCCACTAGAGATGTCAGAGGTTCATCTATTTCTTGAGCTAACTCATGTACACCCTAAATTTCTTCTACTATTTGAGTTTGGGTGAACTCAGGAGTAGTAGAAGTTTGCAGTTCTTCCTCACTGTCTGAGAGATTGATCATCTCTGGACCTTTTGCTTTGGAAGATGCTTCTAGTGTAGGGGCCTTCACCATGATCTTTCCTCCTCCAATGGAAATTTTTGGGACAACCTTGACTTCTGATGCAGAAGATTCTCCTTTCCCTTTTCCTCAAATTTGAGACTTCATACCTATGGGGCCAGCTGGATCAAAATCTCATCCGGGCTTGATCTTGATACTTCTTATGCCTCTCTTCTTTAGCCAAATATTGGTGTTTGCCAAGATATTCTAAAATCTATCCCAAATGGATACATTTTCCTTTATGGACCAGCATGGTGGTGAAACAGGCAAGTTCTTAACTTGATACTTTTTGTACTCCAGATCTAGGATCTCATTTTCATCTATAACTCCATCTGGAATTTCAGCCAAATGGAAGTCTATGATTTGCTTGACGGTAAGCCTGCAATAATCCATTTTGGTGATTTCCGCTTCCGTTCAAAGATCAATCCAAACATCCTCCAGGAAATGTACATGGCTCAACTATTTCTGGATCTTATCATTCATACCTCTCCAGTAAAATGAGCTTCGAGCTATGAAATTTTTCAAATTAATTTCTTCAAGTTGAAACTCCATATTCTTTGCTTTAGTGATAGTATCGAGTGAATATCCACCAATCCTTAACGGATTGCATGAAGAAATACCAACCCCAGGCCTATGCAGGGAATTATGATGTACTTGTACAACCATGAGTTGTCTAGCTATTCCATAAGAATTACCTTATCTGTTGGATACCTTGGTAGAGTGTATGGTTCACCCCTGAAGTATCCCACCCTTAGGTAAGTGAAGTTTGGAAACTGAAAGAATAGGCAGCCATACTCGCTAACTTTATTCCATGCTTCATCAAAAACACATTTATTTGGGAGTTCTTTATCGAATATACATCGATAATGAGCAAAAAATGCATCTTGAACCCTTTTGAAATGGATGCGACTTGCCCGAAAGGGTAACCGATCATAGAAAACCCATAATGGTATTTGCATCCTATCTCCCCTGGTGGTAGCCCTCAAAAAGAACCCAAGGTAGCAGCAATGTAGACCAAGTATGAATTCATATAAATAGCACTGGTGTTAAGTACTTGCTCCAACTGCTCACAAATAGCATTACTGATGAAATCGCCCCAAAATATTCATTGCCTTGATTTCAAAATCAAAGAAAGGTACTTGAACATCCAAGGTTCAAAAAATTTAGACTCCCTACGACCTCTTAATCTACTTATCAAAGTTATGAGGTCATGAACCTCCTCTTTAAAGTCAGATCTGTGAACTCCTTTCGGCCACCTCACCAAATTAGGTCTTTTGGTGATTAACCAATGCTCATTAATATATTTCACACAGGAAATATTCCCATTTTCCCAACTTCTGAGAGATTTCTCCACCATCATATCTAGTATAGCCAGGGTTGGAGGAACTCTAAACACTCATTCAATAGTATCTGCATCTAGGCTAATGACCACCTTCCCATGTTGATTTTTTATGGTGCAAGAAGTAGGGTCAAAATGTTTAGCACACGCCATCACAAACTCAGGTTCAAGAGAAGCTATCGAGAAAGTGGAAACATGATGAATATAACTTTCCTGGATGATAATCATCTCATCCTTGGTGGATGTATCCACCCTTGTCAGAAATTCCTCCATATTAAGGTGCTTGATCTCTGTGTCTCAGACCTCTTCTACATAGGATGTGATCTGAGAAGGGATGATAGAGTTCTGATATTTATCATATTGATATTTCATCTTCTTTTTCCCTTTGTCCTTGGGGAATGTAGTTCTTCCTTCTGACATGACCAAACTAGCAGTTGCAATAACTGTCACATGGAATTTCCAGAAAATCAGCATCCCATCATTTAGAGAGGAAAGATCCATTTTTAAACTCATACTCAAAAGAGGGCAGCTTTTGAGAAGATAAAGGAAAGATACGAATGAAGCCTTGCAGGATGTAAATGAATTATAATATCTTAATTTATAACAAAGTGGACCCTTTATGAGATGAAAAGGTGAGATTTTGAAGGACAAATGCATATGAGGTAAGTACTAATCATTCTCACTTCTTTTTCAAATGGGAGTATGAAAAAGGAGAGCTTTCTTGAAAGGATTGCATGGTGATATTTTTAGGAAGGAAAACATATGAGGAGGAAAATGTGATATTTTTAGGAAGGATAGCATGTGGGAAGCAAGTTATAAACTTTTCCTCAAATGGAAGCATGGAAAGTGCACTTTTACAGGCTAACCAAAGCATTATAAATCTTGGACCTTAAGTTACCCCTAAGGTATTCAAACATTCTCTTTACACTTCTAGGATTGATCATATCCATTGATCTCTCTCCCTACACAAGGTGCAACTGCCTTTGCTTAATGATCTATCTGCAAGATCTCAATTGCCTCTTACTCTGCAATCTATTGAATATCCTAACAACCTGTGTCGATCCGGCGATCTTCCCACCAATAGGATGCCTATAGGAACACAACCCATTCCAAGATTCACAATCAACAACAATTACTCTCTGATCCATCCTCCCAAAAATTCTCTGCTATTGTAGGTCAGATCCACACTCTGCAACTGCTAGTTAGATCTTCAATCTGTCACCTCACAATATACAAAACTAGGGCTTCACAAGTTTAGGAACTTGATCTACATGAAAAAATCTCTCTCTACCATGTGATGTAGTCACACTTAGAGATTCCCAATGGTAGATGGTCCAACCATGCAATAACAGGAAATATAGTGGAATCTATCAACACAAGACCATTAAGAACTCCACAACAAACAATCAACATACCTCACAGGCCTTGTTTTTATTTGAATCAAATATTTACATCATACATGCCCAACAACATGCACATTTATATTCTAGGGCATAACTACCTGATTACAATTGGAAAATCTAGGTCCATGTTGGATGCTAAGCTACTAAACTACTAAACTACTCCTCTACACTACCACCAACTAAGGAACCGAGACTACAAATATATACAAGATCGCAAGCTAGAAGTCATCCAGAAAAGATCACATTCTCTTAGAATGAAGAAAATCTAGTACAACATATAGGTCAAGACCTAAGTCCAAAATAAATCTTCAAGATATGAATTAAATGCCATGTGATTGGACAAGGAGGTCGGCCTTGAATGTAGGAACAACCACTAAGCTTTGCCGATCATGAAATAGCTTCAAAGATAAAAAAAACCAATATGAATTTTTAGAACATGAAGAACAAATAGGTCTAGACCCAAACTTTAGAAATCTCTATCCTGGAAGAAAGTATCAGGATGTGAAGCCAAACATAGATTCATCATGATGTTGAGAACACACACTTTTGACTGTAAGAGATAAGAAACCAACAAGAAGGATTTCCAATCAAAACACAGGAACATGAACAAATAGAAAGGAAATATTTTTGGTTGGTGCAAGATTGACAAGATACCAAGATGCCCCTACATTAGACACCCTAGGTTATTAAGAATGTGAGCCTATCATGTTGCAGTTGTAGAAGAAATCCATAACTTGACATAAGATTTCATTTTGACGTTCGGCTTCCCAACCCTCCTGGTTAGGAATTTGAACTCTCCACCTTTTCTGATATGATCTGCACATCCTCTGCACCAAGAAAAACAAGATATCAAACTCTTTGACAAAATTCAAACTGATCAATTGTAGACCCACAAAGAAGGTCTACAAACCTTTTGCTGATCTTCAACCACTTATCCTCATACTTGTCACAGGTCTACTCACTCTTTTTTATGAGTCCATAAAAAACAATGAATTCATCAACCATTCTCAATCCACCACACTGATCCTTCATCAACACTTTTTGAATCAACACAATCATCTTTATCTTCAAATCAGTCTTCATATTCACTCTCAGTATGTCCATCCTCAAGCCCTCATACATATTCCCATCAAAGGAATAGTGCTCCTCTTTCCCTACTTGGTCTGCAATATAAAGAACACCATCTTCTTGTACAAAAACAATCCTACAACTATCAACATCAAAAAAGAACCACATGTCTTGTCTCTCACACTCTCTAGGTAATCTCTTCAACAAATCAATATCTTACTGAAACAACTCAGTTTGCAACTCTTTACCAACAACATGTTCATCATCACAAATTAAAACCCCATTCCTAGCATTATTATATTGATTAAAAAGTCTGTGACCTTCAATACCCTCACAAATAAGAGCCTTACCACTAGTCCTCTCACAATTACCAACAATAATTTCATCAATAACAAATAGTATCAAACTTAGCGAGAGTCCCAACAAGGTTATCTAATTCATCCGAAGGAATCTCAATTCCAACTTCAGTAACATCAATCTCCTCAATATCAATAATCTCATCATCATCCTTCATAAGAGGACACTCCTTAACTTGCACATCAGACCCAATATCCACAGATTATGAAATTCACCCATAACCCTCTCTACCTTATCCTCTACAATCTTAGTGAAATTATTCACAAGTGTACATACCTTATCAATGTGAACCTCTTTCTCAGGAGCAACACAAACTCTCTTTCTCCTCCTTTGAACAATTCTTCTCACAGGCCAAACAACCCATCTCTCAATCGGTAAATGGTAACTCAATCTCTTCAATTCTTGAGTAGCCTCCTCATAGTCATCCTCAGGTTCAGGAATCCTCCTCAAACTAACCAAAGCATTACAAATCTTGGACCTTAAGTTACCCCTAAGGTATTCAAACATTCTCTTTACACTTCTAGGATTGATCATATCCATTGATCTCTCTCCCTACACAAGGTGCAACTGCCTTTGCTCAATGATCTATCTACAAGATCTCAATTGCCTCTTACTCTGCAATCTATTGAATATGCTAATAACCTGCGTCGATCCAGTGATCTTCCCACCAACAAGATGCCTGTAGGAATACAACCCATTCCAACCTTCACAATCAATATCAAGTACTCTCTAATCCATCCTCCCACAAATCCTTTATTGTTGTAGGTCAGATCCACACTCTACAACGGCTAGTCAGATCTTCAATCTGCCACCTCACAATATAAAAAACTAGGGCTTCACAAGTTCAGGTACTCAATCTACACAGAAAAATTCTAGCTCTAATAGCATCTCATGCAGTCAGAATCAGAGTTTCCCCAATGGAGATCGTCCAACTATGCAATAAGAATCAACACAATGAAATCTATCAACATAGAACTATTATGAAGTCCACAATGAACTATTAACATTTCACACAGACCTTCTTATTATTCACAATTAAAGGTTTATATCATACATGTGCAACATTATGATAGCTTACATTCTAAGGCCTACATGGCTGATTACAATCAGAAATCTAGATCCATGCTCGATGCTAAGCTACTGAACTATTGAACAACTCCTCTACACTACCACCAACTAAGGAACTGAGACTACAAATATCAGACCTTAACTCTCCCCCAAGGTCTTAAAATATTTTCTTTATACTTGTAGCGCTCATGCTATCTAGCAACCTCTCCTCCTTCACAAGGTGCAACTACCTCTACTTGATGATCTCTCTGCAAGATCTCAATTACTTCTTACTCTACAATCTATTGAACGTGCTAACAACCTGCCTCGATCCGATGATCTGCCCACCAATAGGATGTCTGAAGGAACACTACCCATTTGAAGCTTCACAATCAGCAACAAATACTCTCTGATCCATCCTCACACAAATCCTCTACTGTAGTAGGTCAGATCCACATTCTATAATATCAAAACCATCCATGTAGGATTTTTCAATCCATGGAATAACAATCAACCATCGCATTAACAAATCAATCGCAAAAAAACTCATACTAGCAACAAATTCTTCAACGATCTTGCGCATGTCCTCTGTAATTGGCAGTCAGATCTTCAATTTGCTACCTCACAATAAACAAAACTAGGGCTTCACAAGTTTAGGAACTCAATCTATACAAAAAAAATCTCTCTGATACCATGTGATGTAGTCATAGTTAGAGATTCCCAAATGGATATGGTCCAACCATGCAATAAGAGTCAATATAGCTGAATCTATCAACACAAGACCATTAAGAACTCCACAATGAACAATCAACATGCCTCGCAGGCCTTCTTTTTATTCAAAATCAAAGATTTACATCATACGTGCCCAACAACATGCTAACTTATATTCTAGGGTATACCTACCTGATTACAATCAAAAAATCTAGATCCATGTTGGATGCTAAGCTACTGAACTACTAAACTACTCCTCTACACTACCACCAAGGAACCGAGACTACAAATATATACAAGATCGCAAGCCACAAGTCATCCAAAAAAGATCACATAGTCCTAGAGTGAAGAAAATGTAGTACAACATATACGTTAGGACCTAAATCCAAAAGAAATATTCCATATATGAATTAAATGCAATGTGATTGGACAAGGAGGTCAGCCTTGAATGTAGGAACAACCACTAAGCTTCGCCGATCGTAAAATAGATTCAAAGATTGAAAAACTAAATATGACCTTTTAGAATAGGAAGAACAAATAGGTCCGAACCCAAACTTAAGAAATCTATATCCTGAAAGAAAGTATCCAGATGTGAAGCCAAACATAGATTGATCTTGATGTTGAGAACACACACTTTTGTTTGTAAGAGATAAGTAACCAACAGGAAGGATTTCCAATCAAAACACAGGAACATGAACAAACAAAAAGGAAATAATTTTGGTTGGTGCAAGATTTACAAGATCCCAAGATGCTCCTGCATTAGACACCAAGAGTTATTAAGACTGTGAGCCTGTCACATTGCAGTTGTAGAAGAAATCCATAGCTTGACATAAGATTTCATTTTGACGTTCAGCTTCCCAGCCCTCCTAGTTAGGAATTTGACCTCTCCGCCTTTTCTGATCTAATCTGCACATCCTCTGCACCAAGGAAAACAATATATCAAACTCTTTGACAAAACCAAACTGATCAATTGTAGACCCACAAAGAAGGTCTGCAAACCTTTTTCTGATCTTCAACCACTCATCCTCATACTCGTCATAGGTCTATTCACTCTTTTTTATCTGTCCATCAACTAAAATTAATTCATCAACCATTCTCAATCCACCACGCTGATCATTCATCCACACTTTTTGAATCAACATTATCATCTTTATCTTCAAATCAGTCTTCATATTCACTCTTGTTATGTCCATCCTCAAGCCCTCATACAAATTCCCATCAAAGGAATATTGTTCCTCTTTCCATACCTGGTCTGCAACATAAAGAACACCATGTTCTTGCACAAAAACAATCCTACAACTATCAACATCAACAAAGAACCACATGTCTTCTCTCACACTCTCTAGGTAATCTCTTCAACAAATCAATATCTTACTGAAACAACTCAGTTTGCAACTCTTTACCAACAACATGTTTGTCATCACAAAATAAAACCCCATTCCTAGCATTATTATATTGATAAAAAAATCTATCACCTTCAATACCCTCACAAATAAGATCCTTACCACTAGTCCTCTCACAAGTACCAGCAACAATTTCATCAATAACAAATAGTATCAAACTCAGTGACAGTCCCAACAAGGTTATCTAATTCAGCCAAAGGAATCTCAATTCCTACTTTAGTAACATCAACCTCCTCAATATCAATAAGCTCATCATCATCCTTCCTATGAATACACTCCTTAACTTGCACACCAGACCCAATATCCACAAATTATGAAATTCACCCATAACTCTCTCTACCTTATCCTCTGCAATCTTAGTGAAATTATTCACAAGTGTACATACGTTATCAATGTTAACCTCTTTCTCAGGAGCAACACAAACTCTCTTTCTCCTCCTTTGAACAATTCTTCTCACAAGCCAAACAACCCATCTCTCAATAAGTAAATGCTAACTCAATCTCTTCAATTCTTGAGTACCCTCTTCATACTCATCCTCAGGTTCAGGAATCCTCCTCAAACAAACCAAAGCATTACAAATCTTGGACCTTAAGTTACCTCTAAGGTATTAAACATTCTCTTTACACTTATAGGATTGATTATATTCATCGATCTCTCTCCCTACACAAGGTGCAACTGCCTTTGCTCGATAATCTATCTGCAAGATCTTAATTGCCTCTTACTCTGCAATCTATTGAATATGCTAAAAACCTGCATCGATCCAACAATCTTCCCCCAACAGGATGCTTGTAGGAACACAACCCATTCCAAGCTTCACAATCAACAACAAGTACTCTCTGATCCATCCTCGCACAAGATCCACACTCTGCAATGGTTAGTCAGATCTTCAATCTGCCACCTCACAATATAAAAAACTAGGGCTTCACAAGTTCAGGAAGTCGATCTACACAAAAAAATCTAGCTCTAATAGCATATCATGCAGTCACAGTCAGAGTTTCTCTAATGGAGATCATCCAACTATGCAATAAGAGTCAACACAACAAAATCTATCAACATAGCACTATTTTGAAGTCCACAATGAACAATCAACATGCCTCACAAGCCTTCTTATTATTCATAATTAAAGGTTTACATCATACATGCGTAACAACATGCCAGCTTACATTCTGGCTTATTACAATAAAAAATCTAGATCCATGCTTGATGCTAAGCTACTAAACTATTGAACAACTCCTCTACACTACCACCAACTAAGGAATTGAAACTACAAATATCAGACCTTAACTTTCCCCCAAGGTCTTAAAATATTCTCTTTATACTTCTAGCGCTCATCCTATTTAGCAACCTCTCCTCCTTGACAAGGTGCAACTGCCTCTACTTGATGATCTCTCTACAAGATCTCAATTGCTTCTTACTCTACAATCTATTGAACATGCTAACAACCCGCCTTGATCCGACGATTTGCTCGCCAATAGGATGTCTGAAGGAACACAACCCATTTGAAGCTTCACAATCAACAAAAAATACTTTCCAATCCATCCTCATGCAAATCCTCTGCTGTGGTAGGTCAGATCCTCATTCTATAATATCACAACGAGCCATGCTGGATTTTGCAACCCCAAGAATAACAATCAACCATTGCATTAAAAAATCACTCGCAGAAAAACTCATACTAGCAACAAATTCTTCAATGATCTTCTTGCGCAAGTCCTCTGCAATTAGCAGTCAGATCTTCAATCTGCTACCTCACAATAAACAAAAGTAGGGCTTCACAAGTTTAGGAACTTGATCTATAAAATTCTCTCTCTAATACCATGTGATGTAGACACAGTTAGAGATTCCCAAATGGAGATGGTGCAACCATGCAATAAGAGTCAATATAGTGGAATCTATCAATAGAAGACCATTAAGAACTCCACAACGAACAATCAACATGCCTCGGTGGCCTTCTTTTTATTCAGAATCAAAGATTTATATCATACATGCCCAACAACATGCCAACTTATATTCTAGGGCATAGCTACTTGATTATAATTGCAAAATCTAGATCCATGTTGGATGCTAAGCTACTGAACTACTAAACTACTCCTCTACACTACCAGCAACTAAGGAACCAAGAGTACAAATATATACAAGATCGCAAGCCACAAGTGGTCCAGAAAACATCACATTCTCCTAGAATGAAGAAAATGTAGTACAACATATAGGTCAGGACCTAAATCCAAAAGAACTCTTCGAGATATGAATTAAATGCCATGCGATTGGACAAGGAGGTCAGCCTTGAATGTAGGAACAACCACTAAGCTTCGCCCATCGTGAAATAGCTTCGAAGATCAAAAAACCCAATATGACCTTAAATAACAAGAAGAACAAATAGGTCCGGACCCAAAATTAAGAAATCTATATCCTGGAAGAAAGTATCCAGATGCGAAGCCAAACATAGATTCATCATGATGTTGAGAACACACTTTTGATCATAAGAGATAAGGAACCAACAAGAAGGATTGCCAATCAAAACACAGGAACATGACCAAATAGAAAGGAAATATTTTTGATTGGTGAAAGATTGACAAGATCCCAAGATGCTCCTGCATTAAACACCCAGGGTTATTAAGAATGTGAGCCTATCAAGTTGCAGTTGTAGAAGAAATCCACAACTTGACATAAGATTTCATTTTGACATTCGGCTTCCCAACCCTCCTGGTTAGGAATTTGAACTCTTCACCTTCCTCTGAACCAAGGCAATCAAGATATCAAACTCTTTGATAAAACCAAACTGATCAATTGTAGACCCACAAAGAAGGTTTGCAAACCTTTTGCTGATCTTCAGCCACTCATCCTCATACTTGTCACAGGTCTATTCACTCTTTTTTATGAGTCCATCAACAACAATGAATTCACCAACCATTCTCAATCCACCATGTTGATCCTTCATCCACACTTTTTGAATCAACACCATCATCTTTATCTTCAAATCAGTCTTCATATTCACTCTCGGTATGTCCATCCTCAAGCCCTCATACATATTCCCATCAAAGGAATACTGTTCCTCTTTCCATACCTGGTCTACAACATAAAGAACACCATGCTCTTGCACAAAATAATCCTACGACTATCAACATCAACAAAGAACCACATGTCTTGTCTCTCCCACTCTCTAGGTAATCTCTTCAAAAAATCAATATCTTACTGAAACAACTCAGTTTGCAACTCTTTACCAACAACATGTTCGTCATCACAAATTAAAACCCCATTCCTAGCATTATTATATTTATAGAAAAGTCTATCACCTTCAATACCCTCACAAATAAGAGCCTTTCCACTAGTCCTCTCACAATTACCAACAACAATTTCATTAATAACAAATATTATCAAACTCAGTGGCAGTCCCAACAAGGTTATCAAATTCAGCCAAAGAAATCTCAATTCCAACTTTAGTAACATCAACCTCCTCAATATCAATAATCTTATCATCATCCTTCATACAAAGACACTCCTTAACTTGCACATCAGACCCAATATCCATAGATTATGAAATTCACCCATAACCCTCTCTACCTTATCCTCTACAATCTTAGTGAAATTATTCACAAGTGTACATACTTTATCAATGCTAACCTCTTTCTCAGGAGCAACGCAAACTCTCTTTCTCCTCCTTTGAACAATTCTTCTCACAGGCCAAACAACCCATCTCTCAATCAGTAAATGCTAACTCAATCTCTTCAATTCTTGAGTAGCCTCCTAATAGTCATCCTCAGATTTAGGTATCCTCCTCAAACTAACCAAAGAATTACAAATCTTGGACCTTAAGTTACCCCTAAGGTATTCAAACATTCTCTTTACACTTCTAGGATTGATCATATCCATTGATCTCTATCCCTACACAAGGTGCAACTGCCTTTGCTTGACAATCTATCTGCAAGATCTCAATTGCCTCTTACTCTGCAATCTATTGAATATGCTAACAACCTGCATCGATCTGGAGATCTACCCACCAACAAGATTCTTGATGTAACACAACCCATTCCAAGCTTCACTATCAACAAGTACTCTTTGATCCATCCTCATGCAGATCCTCTGTTGTTGTAGGTTAGATCCACACTCTGCAACTGCTAGTGAGATCTTCAATCTGCCACCTCAGCATAAACAAAACTAGGGCTTCACAAGTTCAGGAACTTGATCTACACAAAAAAATCTCACTCTGATAGCATTTCATGTAGTCACAGTCAAAGTTTCCCCAATCACTAATACATTAGGGGTCAATTTGCGACGTCAATTTGCGACGGCAAGCAAATGCAATGTGTTTTTGGCTTTTTTTTTTCAATTATAGCCCGACGACGTCGCAATTGCGACGGCAGCGGGATATAAGAGAAAAAAAAAAGGAAAATGTTGCTCATTTGTTATAGTCTATACTCGATCGTGCACGAGAATTAAGGGCCTTCCCTCCCTCAATCTAGCTCGGTGAAGAACTCACTCATAGTTCGGCGAAGAACTCACTCGATCTAGCTCGGCGAAGAACTCACTCATAGTTCAGAATTAAGGGCCTTCCCTCCCTCAAAGCCTGCCTCCGGCATATGCCCATATCTAGCTCGGCAAAGAACTCACTCATAGTTCGGCGAAGAACTCACTTAGAATTGGCAGACTGTGAAGGATGAAAAGGTCAGTCTTCTTCTCCACCACTCCAATCTCAGTATGCAGGCATTTTATTGTTTATAAAAATGTTTTTTAAGAAAGTACCCCTATTCTGTTTTTTTTTTCGCACAGCACTCGGGTCCCCCTAGGTTCGGCCTAGGTTCACCAAGGTCCCTCTTGGGCACCCTGGGAGGGACACTCGGTGAACCCAGTGGGGAACCAACCCAAGACCCGGACCCAAGCCTTCTGTCC
>MU225843.1:396436-416931 GCA_018584345.1 Thuja plicata
ATTATATGCACTGCTTCGTATGAGGCATGTCTATGTATAGACATGGCTCTACATGGCTTCAGCCACGTAGAGTCATGTCTCTATGTAGAGATACCCTTGAATGATATTTAAATGAATCATGTGTTGACAGGAAAATAATCAATTACAATGGCATCCTCTTCTCCTCTGCAACACACAACAATATATAATCAGTAAAATACATACAACGTATAGCACAATAATAAGAACCAAATTTTCTCTATAGGATGATCTTGATTTTACAACATATTTGAACAACATCAAAAATCCAAAATGCCTTGTGTTACTCTCTTCAAATCTGCATTTATTATTCTGTAAGTTTCAAGATTTGTTCTGAAATAAATCCAAAATGTCCTGCAACTTGAATAATCTCTTTTAGTGTGCAATATTGTTCTTCTTATTCATTCATAAAAAATGAAAACTTCCTCATGCCAAGACCTTGATACTAGCTGCTCTTTTGAAAATATGGATCTGGGTATGAATGTAAAAAACTGAAAACACCTACCCAGAAATGCTTGCTATTATTTATATGTTGCTTCTCCATTAATCTGCATTTGCTGTGTAGTTGTGTCATTTTGTGAATGACCTACATTTAACCTTGATTTACTTCAACCCTAGCTGAAGGCCCCAATTTAGGAGCTATGCTATCTGGAACTGGGCTACTACTGGCAGTAGATATTGGTTTAAAATGTCTTCCTCATCTTCTTCCATTGTAATCTGTTGATGAAATAGACTCATATAAGTCACGAGATTCAAAAAAATTTCACATTTTCAGTATTTGATTGCTTCCCAAAATTACTCTCTTGTTGACCATGAGCTTTATTTGAATGTCTTGTGTGCCTTCCATATTTCCTATCCTGGATAATAGAGTTCTTTATGCTATAGCTACACTAAAAATGCCTTGAACTTCTGCTTCTAGGTAAATGTGTTGAGACTGGAAATTTCAACCACTACAATTTGCATCTTCTCTATGGTTTTAACTTTTTGCTGCAAACATTTCAATGAAACTTGTTGATGCAAATTAGTTTCATTGAAATTTTTTCAGCATAAGTATGGAACCTAAATATATCATGAAGATACACGGCTGAAAATATCAATTGTTACAACATCATTTGGTAATATGAAATAAAAGGTTTCAAGTATCAAAACCACCCTTGTAATATCTCATGTTGATTTCAATCATACTGTAACATGCTTTATTGTAAAAGGTTTCAATGTTATGAATAAACATGTCCCTTTAATACAAAATATTTCTACTTTATCTTGATATCTGTTGATCAATGATATGTTGGGATCAAACCCTTGTGGGAGCCACACATTACATCCACGTGACATTGATCTTTTCTGCACAAGAAATGAACTCATTAGCATAAATTTCCTTTCTCATGAGCACTTTTAGTACTCTGATGTTTTCTTCTTCTGATTTAGGACAGCATTAAAACTGCAACATGGGTATAGAACAAATTTAAGGTATCTAGTCATTGCTTAGATCCATATTAGGATCTAACATCATTTCTTTGAAACTTGTAGGATTCAGGAGCTTGCTGAGGGACTAGCAAAGACTGGAAAGACTCAAGACCAGCAACCATTCATGACCAATTAAAGTAGCAGGCAATGACTGGTTATCCTTGACCTATTTCTCTCTCTTATTCTATCTTTTAATTATGTTTTAAATTTGTAGGAGAAATGATAGGCTATACTCATGGCTTGTGTGAGGCTTTCAACTTAAACTGGTCTGAATACATGCATTTATGTTTTCAAATGATTGAACTCAAAAATGTAATTTTATCATTGTTCAATGCAAATGAAATGATTCTTTTCAGAATTTCACAATGCATTTTAATTTTGTTGTCTATATATCAATGAGGTCAATTAATTCAAAATGTACCTTTTGTAGAAAAATTGCTAGGGTAATGAAATTTTGATAACATTTTGGTGACTATTGTTGTGTGTATGCTTGCTATACACGGAACCAGTAGCCTTAAACAACCATTGGGCAGTGGTTCAATTAGGTACAAAACTCAAATCTAGAGGATAGGTGGTTGGTAATTATCAGTGTAGGATAGGATTTTGATTGCAGATTTATGGCTTGTAGTAGAACAAATCCCCTACCCCAAGGAATAGGTGTGCACTCAAAATGTTTTAAAATATTGATTATTCCCATCCCTCTGTCAATCCTGAAAACACATGGAAGATCATGTTCTGAAAACACTTATGACTATTCAGATTATTCGTATTGTTTCTCTCAAGAAGGAAGGTATAAAATGACATACTACTGTGACACTAAGCTGAGTATATAAATTTTAAATAGGGTATGTGTTTGTAACAGTGGGAGAAGCTAGAGGATCTACATCAGTGGACATTCAAGGATCTTGATTCAGAGGGATTAGACCATGTTTTGTTGATTCTCTAGTAATACAAAAAAAAATAGTAGAGAATTATGATTATTACCTTGTGAGAAGGGTATATGTCAGAGAAAGAAGCTAGAAGATCCAATTATGTTGGCACCTCAAGATCTTGGTCATACAAATATAGAGGGAGTGTACCATGTCAAGATGGTGTATATTTTGTAAGATCATAATTAACCAAGACTATGAGACAGTGCAAACAAATACAATTCAGTAGAGAACAAATGATCGATATTCTTACCAAGCCCCTTGCTAGAAAGAAGATTGTGTACTTTCAGATAACCTTGGTATGTTGAGGAGTAAAGCCTTAGCTAAAAACAAGGTTTCAGCTTCAGCGATCCATCATCTTGTATCTTAAATGATTCTTGTCTTTGATAGACATGTCCAAGGTGGAAGTCTTGGTTTCCACTCTCTGTGATGAGCCATGATGGATCCACCCTCTGAGAAGAGTCAAGGTGGATTTCATATGTATAACCTTATGGGCTCATTCATTTTGTGTTATATTATGAAAGGTGATGATCTTTCATATGTGTTTGGTTACTATTGCTAGGTGACGACTTAGACAATAGCTTAACCTAGTGTCAGGTATGACTGTGTATTGTAGTCACTAGTCTTGACACTGAATTTTTTGGAGTTGTTAGATCTAGTTCTAAATTGGTCAGGGATTATAACATGTGAATCAAGATTAGAATACATTAACTTGTGGTCCCAAAATGTGCTGGATTTCTTGATTGTTATCGCTAAATATAGTTCTGAATTGGTTGGGGATTGCGATAACTCTTCTATCAGGATGAGTACATTATATTAATGTCTTGAGCTGTGTCAGATATCTTGATATGAAGTCATATTTAAAGTTATCATTTAATCTAGTTCCAAATTTAGTCAGGGATTATGATAACCTGTGCCTCAAGTTTTGATCCAGATTGTGCCGGATATCTTGACACCATTAAGTTATCCTCTAATCTAGTTTTGAATTCAGTTAGGGGTTATGATAACAAGTGATTCAAGTTTTAATTTGAATTACACCAAATATCTTGATACTTATGTTTATCACCAAAATCCAGTTCCGAATAAGTCGGGGATTGTGATAAATTTTCTTCATCAGGTTGAACTTATGTTCCGGATCATGTCGAAAATCCTAATTGATCATATGAGTGAAATCTAGATCCGAGTAAAGTCGGGGATTTAATAATACTCACACTTTTGTTTATCAATCCACTCTCGCTAAGAGGGAATGTTAAAACAATAGCATTGATTTGATTGATATAATCAAATAAGTTATATTGTTATTGTTCTATCATACATATATATATATATATATATAATCATTACTAATTAAATCGACAGTGGTCTATTTAACCGAGCGGCATGATTAAATGGAAGTAATCGACTCAGTCGATAAAGACAATATTATTGTTATAAAACAATCGGTGGATAGTTAATGTAACATATATATATATATATATGTTATGTTAACTATCAACTGATATTTAAACGTAAGTCCATGCATTAATATATATCGGGTTGAACATTATATGCACTGCTTCGTATGAGGCATGTCTATGTATAGACATGGCTCTACATGGCTTCAGCCACGTAGAGTCATGTCTCTATGTAGAGATACCCTTGAATGATATTTAAATGAATCATGTGTTGATAGGAAAACAATCAATTACAATGGCATCGTCTTCTCCTCTGCGACACACAACAATATATAATCAGTAAAATACATACAACGTACAACACAATAATAAGCACCAAATTTTCTCTATAGGATGATCTTGATTTTACAACATATTTGAACAGCATGAAAAATCCAAAATGTCCTGCGACTTGAATAATCTCTTTTAGTGTGCAATATTGTTCTTCTTATTCATTCTTAAAAAATGAAAACTTCCTCATGCCGAGACCTTGATACTAGCTGCTCTTTTGAAAATATGGATCTGGGTATGAATGTAAAAAACTAAAAACACCTACCCAGAAATGCTTGCTATTATTTATATGTTGCTTCTCCATTAATCTGCATTTGCAGTGTAGTTGTGCCATTTTTTGAATGACCCACATTTAACCCTTGATTTACTTCAATGCTAGCTAAAGGCCCCAATTTAGGAGCTATACTATCTGGAATTGAGCTACTACTGGTAGTAGATATTGGTTTAAAATGTCTTCCTTGTCTTGTTCCATTGTAATTTGTTGATGAAATAGACTCATATAAGTCACAAGATTCAGAAAACTTTCACATTTTCAGTATTTGATTACTTCCCAAAATTACTCTCTTGTTGACCATGAGCTCTATTTGAATGTCTTGTGTGCCTTCCATATTTCCTATCCTAGATAATAGAGTTCTTTATGTTGTAGCTATACTAAAAATGCCTTGAAATTCTGCTTCTAGGTAAATGTGTCGAGATTGGAAAATTTAACCACTACAATTTGCATCTTCTCTGTGGTTTTAACTTTCTGCTGCAAACATTTCAATGAAACTTGTTAATGCAAATCAGCTTCATTGAAATTTTTGTAGCATAAGTATGGAACCTGAATATATCATGAAGATACACGGCTGAAAATATCAATTGTTACAACATCATCTGGAAATATGAAATAAAAGGTTTCAAGTATCAAAACTGCCCTTGTAATATCTCATGTTGATTTTAATCATACTGTAACATGCTTTATTGTAAAAGGTTTCAATGTTATGAATAAACACATCCCTTTAATACAAAATATTTCTACTTTATCTTGATATCTGTTGATCAATGATACACTGGGATCAAACCCTTGTAGCAGCCACACTTTACGTCCATGTGACATTTATCTTTTCTGCATAGGAAATGAACTCATTAGCATAAATTTCCTTTCTCATGAGCACTTTCAGTACTCTGATGTTTTCTTCTTCTGATTTAGGACAACATTAAAACTACAGCATAGGCATAGAAGAAATTTAAGGTATCAAGTCATTTCTTAGATCCGTATTAGGATCTAACATCATTGCTTTGAAACTTGCAGGATTCAAGAGCTTGCTGAGGGACTAGCAAAGATGGGAAAGACTCAAGACCAACAACCATTCATGAGCAGTCAAAGCAGTAGGCAATGACTGGTTATCCTTGACCTATTTCTCTCTCTTATTCTGCCTTTTAATTCTATTTTAAATCTATAGGAGAAATGATAGGCTATACTCACGGCTTGTGTGAGGCTTTCAACTTGAACTGGTCTGAATACATGCATTTATGTTTTCAAATGAGTGAACTCAAAAATGTAATTTTATCATTATTCAATGCAAATGAAATGATTCTTTTCAAAATTTCACAATGCATTTTAATTTTGTTGTCTATATATCAATGAGGCCAATTAATTCAAAATGTACCTTTTGTAGCAAAATTGATAGGGTAATGAAATTTTGATAACATTTTGGCGACCTTTGATGTGTGTATGTCTGCTATACATGGAACCAGTAGCCTTAAACAACCATTGGGCAGTGGTTCAATTAGGTACAAAACTCAAATCTAGAGGATAGGTGGCTGGTAATTATCAGTGTAGGATAGTATTTTGATTGCAGATTTATGGCTTGTAGTAGAACAGCTCCCCTACCCCAAGGAATAGGCGTGCACTCAAAATGTTGTAAAATATTGATTATTACCATCCATCTGTCAATCCTAAAAATACATGGCAGCCCGTGTTTTGAAAACACTTAGGGAAAACTGGAAAACTAACTAACCAATAGCAGAAACATTTTTAATAGCATGTTGGTATGTATCAGGATGCCTATGTATGGATGTTGTATAGCACATGTGATAGTTGAGAAAATCTCCTGCATGTGTGATATAGAATTTTGATATGTAGAAACCCTAATATGTATGAATGTTTTGTTAAGTGTGTTCTTCACTAAAGACTAACAACTAACAAGGGAAACAACATCTAGAAAAAGAAAACCTCAAAGCAAATGGTGCAGCAACACCTTATTCAGAAACTCTACTAGAGTTTACAAAGTATGATGTACCTTAAAACATCATTTGAGGTGAATAACATTGACTGGTATTGGCAAGTCCTTTCCTTCCATCGTAGACAACTGGAAAGCATTCTGTCCTTTGCACTCAACTATCACAAACGGACCTCCCCAAAATGAATCAAATTTAGTGTGCTTACTCGGCTTGCTCTTTAGTTCATCCCACTTGAAGACAACATCTCCCACATTGAAATCTCTCAATCTTGTCTTCTTGTCAAAGCTCCTTTTGACCTCCAACTGCTGAAAGTCCATAGTTTGGATTTCCTATTTTCTGCTTTCTTCCAATTCCATTAGCTGTGCGTAACACACCTGCATAGGATCCTCTTCTTCGAATAGAACTAGCTGACTAGTAAGATCAAGTGTTGGCAGATCTATTTCAATAGAGAAACAAGATTTCTTCCCATATACTAACTGATAAGGTGAGTTCCCAAGAACTTGTTTTGGAGTAATTTTGTCTACCCATAGGGCAGCCTTCAACTTGGAATGCCAATCATGTTGATTCTCCTGCAGAGTTCTCTTGATAATTCTGATTAGGTTCTTATTCGTGGACTCTGCTAGCCCATTTCCTTGAGGATAATAATTAGAACTGGTACTAAGGTAAATACCATGCCTGATTGCCCAATCAGTCACTCTCAAACCAACAAATGTCAGTGCATTGTCTGAAATTATAGAATCAGGAACTCCAAATCTGCTTACAATATCATCATAAAAATTAAGGACAATTGTCTCATTTGCATCTTTTAATGCCTGCCTCTGTCCAACGCGTGAAATAATCAGTCGCAGTAATTATCCACTTATGTCCTACACTTGATGGAGGATTGATAAGACCTATAAAGTCAACATCCCACTTTTGAAAAGGTTGTTCTATTTTAATTGGTTGCAAAGGCAAAGCTGCCAGCCTTTCTTTTCCTACAAACATTGCGCATTTCACACACTTCCTCACATATGCATGGTTGTCTTTAAAAATATCCTGCCAATAATAACCAACTCTTAGTATTTTGTATGTAGTAGTCCTAGGGGAAAAATGGCCTCCTGAATGGCCATCATGGAATTCATGCAAAATGTCTGCAATCTGATTTGAATAAATACATCTAAGAAGGACGCCATTGTGATCCTTTTGTATAACACATCATCAATCAAAACAAAAGGGACTGATTGTAACTGATAATACCTTCTTTTTTCCTTGTCCATATTTGTCGGACACTCACTAGTTCTCAAAAAATGAACCATATCATGTAACCAGCTCGCTGCCCTATCACCGTCAGCTATCTCACCAAGCAATAACATTGTTTCTACTTGTCCCTGGATCTCTGAAACCTCATTATCTGCAATCTTCTCACATAGGCCTTTGCCTCTAACCAACTTGGTCACCTGAATATCCACGTCATACTCCATGACCCATGTTATGCAACCAACTCTCTTTTCATTCAAGTCCTTACTAAGTAAGAATTCCTTGACACTAGGGTGCGCAACTCTTAGATGAATCTTGTTAAGGGACAACAAGTGTCTGAACTTTTTGAGGCTCTTTACCATAGCAAGGACATGCTTTTCAACAAATTTGTACCTCTGCTCATAATATTCTAAGCCCTTGCTGAAAAATACAATTGGTTTCTCCAATCCTTCTGCATTTTGCTGCACCAACATTGCAAAAATAGTCTCATAACTGCCATATTCATACTGAATAAAGTCCTTGCTGAAATCTGGGTTTACTAAAGTAGGAGTTGTTGCTAAAGACTCTTTGATAATCTAAAAACTACAATTGGCTTCTTTTGTCCAACTAAAAACATCATCCTTCTTGAGCATAGCAGTAAGTGGTGTCAATAAATCAGAAATATTAGGCAAGAAATGTCTAACAAAATTAATTCTCCCAGTGAATGACTGCAAACTTTTCTTATGATGTGGTAATGGAAACTCTAAAATTGCTGCTATCCTTTCTGGATCCACTGTCACTCCTTTCTTAGAAACAACATAACCCAATAATACATCTCAATGAACAACAAAGACACATTTTTTAGGGTTCAGTGAAATACCAAACTCTCTACAGTGCTCAAAAATCTGCCTGAGATGGCTAATATGGTCTGCTGCCTCCTTGGAGTAAACTGTAATATCATCAAGATACACTATGACAAACTTGTACATTAAATTGCTAAAGACCATGTCCATAGTCTTTTGGAACATTGCTCCTACATTTGATAAGACAAAGGGCATTCTTTGGTATGTCATGGTACCCCACTTAGTGGTAAATGCTATTTTATATTGGTCCTCATTTCTGACAAGAATTTGATTATAGCCCAAATGCCTAGCCAATAATGAAAAACATTCTGAACCAGCCACACAATGAAGTATTTGTTCCATAGAGGGGAGGCGATGCCTATCTTTCAAAGATACCCTATTCAAATCCCTGAAGTCAACACATAAGCTAAGCTCCCCATTTTTCTTTCTCATAGGTACTAGATTGGACACCCAGCTAGTATGTTTGATAGGAAAGATAATGTCACTTTCTATCAACCTAAATACCTCCTTTTGCATTAATGGCTCTAATTTTGTGTTGACTGGTCTTTGCCTCTGCCTCACGGGCTTTGCACTAGGCTTTAGCTCTATGGTATGTTGTGCTAATTCAGGATTAAAGCCTTTTAAATCACTATACTCCCAAGAAAATACATCTGCAAGTTTTTGAAAAAGCTGAACATAAGACTCTTATTCAGAAGAAGTGTTTACCTTACCAAATTTTAAGCTCTTCCCAGGTGCAACCTCCACGTTCTCATAATGTTCTTGTGGAACCAAAAAGCTTGTCTTGTCCTTTTTAGCTTGATCATCTGAATTGAAAATAGACTCCAAAGTAATGAGTCCTTTTGGAAGATTTTTTTACTTTAACTGAATAATCTGGTTTTCATACTATTGCTCAATTATGCCATGATTTGAGGCAGCAAACATATCTTCTTCTAGAAAAAATTGTAATATTTTTTATTCACTTTCAAACACCTGCCAATTTATGTTATTTTCAGGTACAGAAGGTCTGACAATGACCTTGATATGTTGTTGTTCACACCCCTTTTTAATATTATCTGGTATGTCAAATTGAGCTCCAACAATAGCCAAGTGATCAACATGCTAATTTTAAATCCTTGGTATGGATACAAGGTTAAAAGCATCAAAATCCTCTATAGCATCCCACACTCTATTTTTATATGCTTTCAATGTATCATTTTTAACTGCATTAAGACCTCTAACCTGATTAACTATCAGTTCATTATCCCCATGTACCTTTACATGCTTAATCCCACACTTTCTAGCCCAATCTAGGCCATGGATCAAACCTTCATATGCCGCTGCATTATTGGTACAAGAAAAATTGAAACAGATGTTGTCAGGTATAATGGTATAATGTATTTATGAGTCGGTTGGGAATTAGTTATGTTTAGAGGCTAGGGAGTTGCGCACGGTTATCAACCGTCACATCCCTTTGGACCCTTATATACTTGTACTACCTTCGGGTAAAGTGGCATGCTATGCACGGACAGTATGGTATTGTAATCACTGAAATGAATGAATAAGAATACTTGTCATTTACTTTATATATATCTCATGTTTTGTGTATTTTGCAAGTAGACTAGGTTACCCAGGGGGTAAACATTTGGAGTCGCTGCCTAGACAAATGTGAGAAGAAATAACTGAATGGCGTATGAACGTGATGGGGTTATCTATGGATGAAAGAAATCCCGATGTAGACAATGAATGTACAGAGTTGTACGAAGGTGAAGACAACCAGACACGCGAGTTCAGGATCCTCTTCTAGGCTGCAATTGAAACCTACGTCTGGCAGGAGGCCTACAAAGCAGAAGTTCCACAAAGTGCTTTTTGGTCGGTGATTGAGGTGAATCCCATAGCCAAACGCTTGCTAAACCACCTTCCACACCTGTTGGCACAAGTAACACTTGCACAACGTACCCGATGGGAGGAGATTGCTCGAGAGGAACGTCGTCAGGAAATCCTCCATGCATATGAGGCACAGGAACAACTTTGTCGCCAGGAGGAAGACGATGGCACCTTGAGGGGACTCTAAGATGTGAAGATAGTAGAAGGGGAGGGAAGGACACAAATAAATAAAATAATAGTAATGCAAGTCATTTCAATGAAAATGATTGTAAATAAAACATGAATGAATAAAAGTGTCCTTTTATTTTCAAGAAATTCTATCTTGATTATTGACGTGAAGAAAAAGCATTGATGCCCAATCACTTAAATAAGAATAGGTATTTAGAGAAGGATCCTGAGGAAGAACAAGCTATTAGGAAAATAGTACTCAAGAAATAGCAAGCGGAGAAAAGGGAGAGGTTTAGGAGACATGCTGAAAGACTATCAAAGGGGGTAAGTGAAGGCAATGGTCTAGAAGAACCTAACTAGAAGGACTGCGACAGTGACAATGAGGACTTGTTAAAACAAACAACAAGCTTGTTTGGGACCCTAACATTAACCCCAAGAATAGAAGCCTACAGGAAGGCAAAAGAGGAAGCCGAACGGAGGGAGTGCAGGGGTGGAGTTTCCATAGAAAGTGTTGAAGTGATAGAAAGGCATGAGGTCCACACCACTCTGAGTAGTCCGGAAACATCAGTTAATCTGAAACCAACACTGGTTCAGCCTGTCATACAACCAACACCGTAGACACCGGTTCATCCTACCATACAATAGAAACTTTCAGGAACCCAAACGCAGTAGGGAGCACACACCAACCGTCAACCACCAAGGATGAATATGGCTGGTAACAAGGAGAAGTTACCCAAGTTCCATGGGGATGGAAAAGAAGATTCCCTTCAGCATTTCCACATGTGTCAAACAATATGGTCCGCGAATGGAGTCGCCGACCAGGATGAATGGATGAGATAGTTTCCTGCAACCCTCTGAGGGGTAGCAATCGACTGGTATTCTGACCTAGACAAAACCACAGTGACTACGTGGGACTTGTTAAAGAAAGCATTCGAAAAGGAGTTTCAGTTCCTCCGCAACGACAATGAAATCCTCTCAAAAATATATGGGACGAAACAAGGAAAAAAGAGACCGTACGGACTTACGGCCGTCGACTAAAAGAACTCATGGGAAAAATGGAGAGTTAGCCAACCGATGGCTTAAAGAAGAGATGGTTTGTCAAAGGGATACAATCACACCTCTGGAGTAAAATGAAGATAGTTCCTCCAACCTCGTATGATGATGCATACAACCAGGCAATGGACCTGGAAAGAAAACATAAGACATCAAAAAAGAAGAAAACCTAGTCATTGTCTTCATCGGAGGTGGATGACACTTCAGGGGATGATAGCAATAGTGATAGTAAATCAAAGAAAAAAGTCACGACATTACAAAAAGACATGGAGTGAATGATGAAATAATTTAAGTCAATGAAGGGAACCACAGGACGAAGTGACAAAGGAGAACTATGGTGTACGGAGTGCAAGGAAAAGGGACACACGAAGGGCTCATGTTTGAGAAAATCATTTTGTGATATTTTCCAAGTCATGGGCCATTCCATCAAGGAATGCCCATATAACATGAAGACAAGGGGTTCACAAGTACTGTTTACACAAGAACAACCAACCACCTCTGGGCAGCCAATGCATTACAACAAATGAACAATAATGCATAATCCGATGGGTACAGAAACAACCAACGCGAAGGAAGAGGTAACAATGATAATAGCACCAGGAACCGCATACAATATGATCCCAAGGGAAGGCCGATAATCCAGTGTCGGGCATGTAGCTAGTGGGGCCATTTTTCTCGTGACTGTGAGAAAGTTGACACACCCCAAAAGATGTGTCGATGGTGCAGCCTATGCGATCATGAATATGCCACCTATCTGAATCCTGGAGTAAACTACCTGCACATAGAGGAAGAATGAGTCTTGGCTATTACCCGAAGCCAAACAAAAGAGGCACAGTACCCTCATCCTCATATAGAGAAACAATGACTACAAGAGGCTCGGGAGGAGATTGGAAAAGCCATGAAGGACACATGTAAATAGGCTAGCACCTCTGGACGGACAGAAGCCAAAGACAATATACTTGGACAAATATTACAAATGGAGATACTAGTTGAACTTCAAGACCTCCTTCAGACCCTTCCTCAGTTGAGGGTAGCTGTACTAAGTACTTTCTCCCTACCTGACACCACCGTTCAAATGGAGACTGCGGAGACTGCACAATCAAATATTCTTGGAGGGTCAGCAACGGATCCCATGTTGCTCGCAGTGGATAATGGACGACACCCAACAATTGTAGAAATGGGTATTCTTGGGATGATATTGACAGACACCATAGTGGATGGCGAGTCCAGAGTAAATGTCCTCCCGGAGGAGACATGGAAAAAACTTGAAAAACCTACCCTATGGCCTCCGACCTTCAATCTATTGGGCATAGATCAGAATGGGATCAAACCTCTAGGGACGCTAATGGCTCAATAGGTAATAGTAAGAACACAACCATTCACATTGGACTTTGTGGTGATTCCACTAAAGAAAAGAGGATACAATGCAATCTTAGGGAGAGGATGGTTAGTCACGGTGAAGGTTAACCATAACTAGAAGAGGAACACTCTCTCCATGGAAAGTGGTGGGCAGAAATATGCCATTGACCTTTGTACCTAAATGGTGAGCAAAGAGATAGCATGCTCTTCAGGATCAGAATCCGATGGGGAACATGACCGATGAGATGAAGGGAGAATAGAGCTAAATGACCAGGGTGTCCTGGAGTTGGGAGAATGCTCCAACAATGAGATGAGCTCGCTGAATGGGCTCTTCCATTGGAAAATGGAAGACTACAAGCTCTTTCATACATACATGCTACAGGTGGAGAAGGAAGTATTTCCACTAGAATATGGGGAATACAAGGAGGGAGAAGCCCACGTCAATGACAGCCCAGCCCACCAATTTGACACCAAAAAACCCATAAAATATGAGGAACCACCCTTACAGATGGTTAACCTCGGGGATGAAGAGAACCTATACAATATTCTTGTAGGTGATGACTGGGACCCAGTACTAAAGACTGCAGCATTTAAAATCTTCATGGAATACAAGGATGTCTTCACCTTGATCTACAAGGACCTAAAGGGGGTCCCACCCAAACTGTGTGTACATTGCATCCTGTTGGTACCAGGAGCTGTACATATACAAAAAAGACTGTATAGGATGAACAAGAACTACGTAGTGAGAGTAGATGAAGAAATCTAGAAGATGATGGAAGTGGGTATTATCTCCAAGGTACAAACAAGTAGTGGGTATCCCCCATAGTAATATCACTAAAAAAAGATACCACCCAAATACAGATCTGTGTTGACTTTCGATGCCTTAATGCATTCACCGTGAAGGACTCCTTCCCCATTGTGTTCACAGACACAATCCTCGAATAGGTGGCGGGGCATGAGATGTACTCCTTCATGGATGGATTCTATGGGTACAACCAGATTTCCATCGCGGGAGAGGATAAGTTGAAAATGACATTCATGGTCAAGGATGGAGTATATGCATATAACCAAATTCTCTTCAGCTTGTGCAATGCACCTGCGACTTTTCAAAGAATTATCCTTCACATCTTCAACAAGATGTCTGTAGGGAATTTTTGAGCCTTCCTGGATGATTGGTCCATCTTTAGTGGTGAAGACACACATCTGGTAGCACTACGAGAATGCATGGAAAGGTGCCGCCGAGAAAGGTTAGCACTTAACCCAAAAAAGTGTTGATTCATGGTTCCATAAGGGAAGCTTTTGGGCCATATTATGTGTAAAATAGGGTTAAAGACCAATCCAGACAAAGTTTGAGTCATAGTGGGGCTGGAGGCTCCTATGGAAGTAATAGGAGTAAGATCCTTTCTGGGGCACATCGGCTACTATAGGTGGTTCATCAAGAACTTTGCACAAATCTCTTTCCCCCTTGACAAGTTGACACGAAAGGGAGAGCCATACATATGGGGTACAAAACAAGACACTACCTTCTTAGAGCTAAAGACAAGGCTAGTGGGGGCACCAATTTTGGTCTATCCCAAGTGGGATAAGGAGTTCCATGTCCACATTGATGCTTCCAACTTTGTAATCGGTGCAACCCTTGCTCAGGTTGGCGACCATGGTTTGGATCACTCGATCTATTTTGCCAGAAGATTATTGTCAAAAGATGAAAAAAACTACAGTACCATGGAACGGGAGGCTCTCAGGATGATATATGCCATTTAGAAGTTTAGACACTACCTCCTCGCAACAGAGTTCACATTCTATGTGGACCATCAAGCATTGATGTACCTTGTCAATAAACTGATCATCCAAGGCAGGATAAGCATATGGCTGTTATTATTATAGGAATTCACATTCACAATCATAGAACGACTGGGAAAAATCCATGCGATTGTTGACCATCTCTCTTGACTCAAGTCTAGGGAACTACCAGAGGGAGTTAATGATGACTTTCTAGATGCACATCTATTCTGCATTGCAATCTTTCCAGCATGGTATACAAGCATTAGTGAGTACCTCTCGACCTCATAGTTCTCGAGGGAGATGCCACCAGGAGAACAAAGAAAATTAGTACTATTGACAACCGAGTTCAAGATTTTTTAGTCATTGTCTAGTTCGTACTACCCTCAGGCCAACGGGCAGGCTGAAGCCACTAATAAAATAATAGTCTTCGTGATCTATAAGTCCTGCAGGGTCAAGGAGGAGGATTAGGAAGAAAAGCTCCCCTTAGTGTTATGGGTATATGGAACAACTTACAAAGTTACCACCAGACAAACACCCTTCCAGTTAATGTATGGGCAGGAGGTAGTCGTACCTATGGAGTTCATTGTCCCAAGTTTGCAAATAGTTGTGGAGAATAGGCTTGGGGATATGGAAAGCCTCTGAGTGATTGTACAACTTAAACAAGTTAGATGAACGTCATCTGATGGCACAGTGGGCCATAGAGGTAGCACAACTATGTCAAAAGGCTTGGCATGATAAGCATCTTAAATGCATTCAGTTCACCCTGGGCCAACTGGTACTGAAATATAAAGGTAAGAACGAGAATAATCCTGACAAGTTTAAGGTAAAGTGGTTGGGGCCGTACCGAGTGAGACAGGTCAGTGACAATGAGGCAATTAAACTATGAACGCTTGATGGCAAGGAAGTCCACCAAATGATAAATGGGTCCAAACTAAAGCTGTATCATGAGTGGTGTGACGACCCACTGGAAGGGCCAGTCAATCCGTAATGAAAAATTTACTCTGAAAAAAAATTATAAAAAAAAAAAATTCAAAATTAGAAAAAAAAAAATTCAAAATAAAAAGATGACACCGTATGACCCGAGACCATACAGAAAGAAACTAATGAAGTCACTGTATGGCTTGTTTCTACATGACCATGTGGTAATCTAAAACTTAAAGCACACATGCCAATACCGTAGAGGCCTACCTCAAACAAGAAAGGAAGCAAAAACATATAGGCAAGGTCATACGACTTATAAAAATGTATGGTCAAACAAAGCAAAGGGAAAGAGGGTGGTACACAATAGCCTTGCACCATATGAAGAGTGATAAACTGTGTCATACGACGAGCATATTGGACCTTCAAAATGCCACATGAAATTAAGAACAAACCATACGACCATATAACCGTACAGCACACCACTAGGTAGCAAAGGAAGACCTGAGAGCAAGCACTGTATGGTCACTCTTCTGGTATGAGGGCAGATAGGCCATACAACATACGAAATTTGAAGGGAGAGACAAGGCACGTGAATAAAATACAAGGCATTCTGAAGACAACACATTACAATGTGGCATTAAGGAGAAAGGACATTGCCATATGCAAAGGGGAGCTAAGAGAACCCCGCAAAAGATATAACATCATACGGTATGTGAGGTACTGAAGTAAGCACTGTATGGAGGAAAATATATGAGGAGATACTTTCATCCACTTTCATTATAATATTTTTAGAAGGGAAACAAGCATTTCATAACGGTTGCACCTAGAAGTGACCTATTGTCACCGTACGTAGTAAAGATAGTGCCTGGCAGTTAGGAGTTTTAGAGGTAGTTACTTGTTCAATGTCGGTGGTAGTTATCTATTTTGTATATAGAAGACAAGGAAAACTGTTATGGAATCAGCCAAAAAATGTAACTAGAGGATGAAGTTGACAGACAGTGGTATGGATATGAGTAAAAGTGCACAGGTCTTACCCTCAGGTGTGTGAGTTGCAGGTCACACAGACATAGGACGAAAGAAGAATAGATCAAAAGGGCAAGGTCAGAAGGCTATGACATCCTCTTCCCAGGATTATGTCATGCCCCAAACCATAATGTTTGAGGATTTGAATGGATTGGACTGCCAGAGGTGGTGGCAAGAGACACGGAACGATGATTCGGTAAAGGAAAGTCTTCGAAGGGCACAGGTCCAGTGGGTCATCCAAATGCCAATTTTTTGTATCAAAGAATTCGAAGGCCCCTTGTGACCAATGGTGGAAACATATGATTAGTAATCTCACACTAGCATTGTCTCCTATATGGATTGTGATGTTGAGATTTCCTTCACAACCAGAGAGTTTCAAAGAGTATTTAGTTTACTGAAAGGAGGACAAACAATCGACCTCAAGGGTAAGAAACTCACAACAGAGGTGAAATATTTCTACATAAGGATGATATGCAGAGACAACCTCTCTGACATAGAGGAGTCTATCAGGAAGCCTTCACAGGGCTGAGGGCTGAAGAAGTCTTTTGTGAGAGAAGGGAATTGGTGTAGTCTCATGGATATGGTCAAAAGCAGACTCACGGGTTCCAGTAGGGCTTCTAACATCTCATTTTTATAGATATCCTTGATGAAAAACTTGATGGGAGGCAAGATCTATGACTGGACAGAATTGTTATTAGAATGCATGAATGAATTTATGACTCTCCAGCACAAGACCTTCTACATGCTGCATTAGGCGAGCAGATTACTTCTGGATGCATTAGTCAGACAGATCCTGGAGGCCACTTTGTCCAGAGAAGTTAAACCAGGGCCCTTAGCCCCAGGTGAGCCTCCTATTATGTGTTGGAGACACTTCAAAGTCCCAACAAGTTAGAAGGCTCTTCCAGGATAGAAGCGACAAAGGCAAACAGTCTCAGAGTCTGGAATCGAAGGACATAGACAGCGGGTGAGAGGCAACATCCGAGAGTGACAGGGATGAGAACATAATAGAGGGTGACCCCACAGAGGGGAATGTTACCCTAGACATGCCTAAACAAGTGCCATTTACCCCACCAGTGCTCTCTGATATAGTGCATTTGACTTCCTCAGCAGCATTCGGCCAGTGCACACAGGCTACCTCGCTTTTGGTCAGTTGCGAACACCAGTCAAGATGACCCCACCAATGGTGTCGGAGGCATTACCCCCAGTGGAGACAAATGTAGGAGGAAATATGATAGAGGAAATGGATCAGCCCATTAGAGATGGCCAAGTCTAGTTGGATGTGGTTGGGATGAATGTCATGGTGACCATTGACAAGGCTTTGTTGGATCCACCTAGAGATGATCCTTCTTCCATTGAAGGCATGTGTAGTTGGTTGAGCCAACGGTATCAGATGGCTCTGCTAGCACTAGCAGGCATGACACTTCTCTCCCCTAGACCAGAGGTATCCCCAGAGGTGATTGATATAGATACAGTAGCATCCCCTCTAGTTGATCACGTGGCGCACTTGGCAGAGGATGTTGCATAGGATGTTGGTAAGGAGGTGGGCCATGTTGCATAGGATGTTGGCAAGGAGGTGGGATAGGTTGCACTAGGTGAGGGTACAAAGGTCAGACACTTCACGAAGATGAGGCCTATTGTCACAGAGGGGTTGGGGGAATCCTTCATTCAGCCCCCGATGGAGCCCATAGAAGACATTAAGGCATACCTCCCAGATATGGTAGCCCATGGTTGCCAGGTGATGGCTTCGGCAGAGTCACCAACTTGGAGTGGCTATTGACTTTTATTTGGGTTGGCTACCCCATAGCTTTTTCAACCTATTTTGACGAAGGCGGCTGGCCCATAGTCGAGATAGTGGAGATGTTGATAGCTTGGGAAGTAATAGAGCCTGAGGTAGCGAGTCATGTAGAGACTCTAGTACAATAGGTAGAGTAGGCCTTCAGAGAGGGTTATTATTCCCTAAGGTATACAGAGAAGGTTTCTAAGGGATGAGAGATGGCATGGTTGGCTACACAGAGTGCTCGGGAGGAGTTGGCCACTTGATTAGAGGCCATTGAGTGGGACCTGGCTCAGAGTATCAAAGAGTTGGCTTGCCAATAGGCCAGTTTGGCAATAGAGCATTGTGAGTTGGTGGCATAGGTGGAAGCTACCAGGACAGTGTAGTTAGCTACGGAGGCATAGATTTCTAGGGAGAGGCTTTCTTTTGAGCAGCAGCTGGAGGAGATAGCTGCAGATTGGTGTACCTTGGATACCTATCTTAGCCAGGCTCAGGAGGTTGTAGACCAGAAGGAGAAAGAGTTGTTGGAGGCTGCCATGATGGTTAAAAATGCCTTGGAGCACCGGATGGTTGCCAAGCGGGACTTGAAGGCTCAAACAGAACAGGTCTATGCGCTACACGCTTAGTTAGCTTCTTCCACCTCTTTAGGGATGCCTTCTCAGACCCCTTCTTCTCAGTCGTGATTCTTTGATTATAGTTACATTTGTCCCCATTTTGTTTTGAATTTGTCGGAGACGACTTGTCTTTTGGGGGGGGATGATGTTGTCAGGTATAATGGTATAATGTATTTATGAGTCGGTTGGGAATTAGTTATGTTCAGAGGCTAGGGAGTTGCACACGGTTATCAACTGTCGCATCCCTTCAAACCCTTATTTACTTGTACTACCTTCAGGTAAAGTGGCACACTATGCACGAACAATATGGTATTGTAATCGCTGAAATGAATGAATAAGAATACTTGTCATTTAATTTATATATATCTCATGTTCTTTGTATTTTGCAAGTAGACTAGGTTACCCTAGCGGGTAAACAATGGAAAGATAAATAATATTTCTTACCATTCTTTCTTTGGGAGCCATCAAAAAACATCTCCCACACATTATTTTTTCGCTCACCAGTAACTTCCTCTCTTTTGACCAGATTCGGTATCACTAAGTCAACTTCATGAAACATATAGTTTCCTAAACCAACATCCACCAGAAAACTAGCTTCATCAATTAAGATGTTTTTTGCTGCCCATTCATCCAGTACGATATCCAAAGTTTCACTAACTTGAATCCTAGATTCTATAGCTGTAGCATGTTCATCATGCTCAAAAATTACATAATTAGCATTAATGACATTGGGCATGTATAGCTCAATATGGTCTTTGGACAATAATTCAGATTGGATGGTAACATTGGTGTCGTACCTAGTATGGAAGAGCATATGGGACCAATCAGATGATAGGTACCCTCCTATTTTAGTAGTAGATTTCTCTTGATAAGAACAAGCCAAAATACAGAAGTAAATCTATAACATAGATATCTTAGGATATAGAGAAATTGGGACAGGCATGTAATCTCAAACTGGCATCTTTGATAAGACCTATTGTTTTGACAACTGAACCATCAAGATGCACTACACCTTTCTCAAACAGTTCATACTTCAAGCCTAACTGATCAACTATTTTCTTAGGCATAAGAAATCATGTAGCCCTACTGTCCACCATGCATTTATGCACCAAATTATCACCAATGATAAGGGAACATAAAACGGTGGAGGTTTTACATTCTTACCTTGAACTATAGGTATTTCCTTATTGTTGGTCTTCTTTTCATCACTTTGAACAACAATATTAGTCAAGACAACCACTGTATTAGGATCAATAAAAGTCACCTTGGGGTTGATCTCCTCTTTTAGTGCTTTCTTCAAACTATCTACTTGGCCTGGAATAGCCAATGAATCCCACATACTCATGGAAATGTTCATTTTCTTCATATTGTCTATGTTAGAAATGGAAAAGAAATATGTAAATAAATAATACCAAGAAAGAATCTAAGATGAGTTAATGCATGAAAAGATATTACCATAAGATAGGAGAGAGAAAGCTTCAAGATCCAACACCATGAGA
>MU225843.1:423808-434607 GCA_018584345.1 Thuja plicata
TCCAACAGTCTACAATGTTGAAAGGTACAGATGAATATGCTTTATTTTGTGACTTCACAGCAGTTGAATCTACATCTCGTTGAAGCTGTTCCTTAGCTGGTATAGTAGGAGTTCTCTTTAAAATACTTGGAATTTGTGTGGATGATGAATTTGCAGTTCTAGGTACTTTATCTTTATCTATTGCTTGCTCCACTTCAAAATCTCTTTTCTTTGCTCTAGAATTTTGTAATTGATGAATCACCATTCAAACCATAGAACTCTCCTCCTTGCCAGTTAAGGAAACCAATATCCATGGTGTGTATATCATGCGGTTTCTTGGTTCCATAGGAAGATGCACCCGACTATGAGCTTCCAGCATTTTGATCCATAAGAGCTTGATTAATCACCCTATTTGAACATGTAGACTGATTATGTGCTTGATTGCATGGATAACACCAATTTTCTTGTGCTATTAGGTTATTATGAACTAGTGCCAAGTCTCTTACTGGATTAGCAACACTTAAAGGAACTGGATTGTATGGTTGATAAGGCCTTTGATTAATGTTTTGCCTCCCACTTTGGAAATTGCTCTGATATGGTTGCCTATTCTACTGAAATTGTTGGCCTTGGTTCTGATATTGCTAATTAAAACCATGGTTCTACTGTTGGAACGCTGGCCTAGGACCTTGATACTTCTTTTTGATTCTTGTGAGCTCATTTCCTAAGGTTTGCAATATACTTTCTATTTTTTTTGGCTGCTCTTAATTTCCTTCAACTCATTTGATGGACCAGTTGATATATTTTCATGACCTCCAGTAGTGGAACCAACTATAACAGTAGGTAATGGAGCCATTGGCGGTATATTAAGAGGCATATTTTACTGGATATTAGGAAAGTAAGGGATAGGAGGCCTATGGGAAATTTTACCTGCCTGAATAAGGCTCTTTTTGGCTTTAACAACGATGTCAAAAGCTTGTGGCAGTGAAGTACCTCCCATAGATTGAATCATCACTAAAATATCATTGTTCAGGCTTTTCAAATAGTATAGAAAAGCCTAATCTGCACTTGGCCTTACCGCCACTTGTATTCTATTCCACATTTTCTGAAAATGGGAATTGAAATCTATCATCTGCTCTTGTGGGGCTCTTTTAATTATTGTTAACTTCTGTACAAGTGACAAATGGTCTGACTTGTCTTCAAAGAACTTGGCGAAAGCATCACCTAATTCATCCCATGTGGAAATGGAAGCTACAGGTATATTCCTAAACCACTCCAATGCTTTTCCTTTGACTGAAGCTGCTAATAATCTGACTACAACATTATCTTGTGTCACATGGTGAACGTTGCAAATGGAAGCCACATCTCTAATGTGCTCAAAAGCGGTCGTTTGACTTTCCCCTGTGAAGTATGGTAGCCTTTTCAAGGCTGCTAAAGGTATGTCATTGTGCGCAGCAAGATTTAAAGGGCTTCCTTGATCAAAGGGTACAAAACCAAAGGCTCTAGGTAAAGCCATATTGCTAACTTGTGATGATGGAATTGCTAAACTAGCACTATAACTTGCAAGAGCAGAAAATGAAATACTTGCTGAAACACTATTGGAACTTGCTTGAAAAGTACTTCCTGTTGAAACAAAAATAGTACCAAAATTTGTCCGTAATGCAGACGTCCCAAAAAGATTAGAATTTTTGTTCTTATAATTAGTGATGTTGAACGCCTTAAAGAATTTTCTCCTCTCTTTGGCCTTCCCCTTCTTACATAAAATCTTGGAGGTGAAGATTGAACCCTCTTTGTATGTGGATTTTGTTTGAGAGTTTTGCCCTTCCTTTAGGGTGTTTCTAACTACAGATACTCAAATGCATTTGAGCTTCTTGTCTCAATCTTTCTCATAAAAATCTTATTGTAGCACTGTAATCACTGTTATTTCACCATGGATTCAATAGATATACTTAATGATAACCTCAAATAGGTCAATTTTCACACTGGCAGTATATCAAACCAGCATGAAGTTAAAAACATAGACTTTTGTCCCACCGGGCATGCCAAAACTGTTAAGACCCAAAATTTGCACCCTCAAGCTTATAGTTTACAGCTTGAAATCTTGGTCAACATGGAATCATTCCTAGGTGGTGAGATTTTCCTATAACTAGAATGAAAATCTGGATTCTAGGTCAATTCCTATTTGATGATCACTTATAGCTCCTAAAAACTTAACCAAACTTTGATAAGGAAAAGGGAAAGTGATTGCTTGAAATGAACCTTAAGATTGAAATTTAAACTACTATGAGCCAGGTGATACACCAAAATAATATGAAAGTGCAACTACCAATAACTAAAGAAGGGCTTTACACTATCTGAATGAATACAAAACACATCCTTTATGTATAGGCTTGCATAAGTATTTTGTAATAAAGTCTGAAATATGACCCAAACCAAGGAGGAAAACAAATGCCTCGCTTATCAGTTTCACACCCTTAGACATAAACTACAACCTACAAGAAAACATACTTTTCTACAACTAGGTGTTTAGGTGAGACAAAATAACATGGAATGATAGAAAACTCACTAGTTATCTTTATCAAATCACCTGAAAATGCACACAGAAATGTAGAAAGAAAAGAAGGCTCCAAAAGAAATTCAAATAACATAAACTCAACTACTGTTACTTGTATTTGATCTTCAACAATGAGTTACAAAATTCTGCATAAAACTGCCAAGGACAAAAATATGTCACAAAACCTTCCTTTGCATAATCAGAATTGCAACCAAAAGAGTTTCAAACTTCTCTAAGTACCCAAACCCTTGGGCTGGAAGCAACAATAAAGCCTTAAAAATAGCACCTGAAACTCCCTCGAAAAGCACTAGAAGACTGAAAAAATCTAGCTGAGGCATTAACTATCTCTGTGACTCATCCCAACAACCCCAAAAATGCTCCAACTAGCCATAATTGGCTCCCAAATCCTAGGGGAAAGTCAAATTTGACCCTAGGACTTCTCCAACTCTCCTAAAAAAGATTCAAATGACTCCTAGAATAAGTCCTCGAGCCATTAAAACACCCTTATCTCTCCAAATTCGCAAATTGACTTAAGGAATAATAAATCAACTTCTAATTTGTTATATTTTAAATTTGCAATCTTTTAAAGAATAATTAATTGATTTATAACAATATCAATTATCTATCTATTTAATTACAATTATTTGCAAATATAAAAATAAAAATAAAATTAATTCATTTAATAAATTAACATGAACAATATAGCAATATATCACTTGATTTAAGTAACATATTACTCTTTTGTTATGTTACTTATTATCAAAGTGAATGAATTTATTTTATTTCGACAAGAAAAAGGGATCTGATAGAAATCAAAACTCCCCAAATTTCAAAAAGGAATACAATATGCTGAAACATGTCGCCCAGCCCTAAAAAGGTTAAACAAAACATTTTCCTCATTTGCATTTGAGTTTGATGCATTTTGGAGGAATTTGGGGAGCTGTCACGTAAATAGGGTTTTGAAACCCTATGATATCGCCATGAGAGAGGGGAAAGTGCTGTCCTAGCCACCATAAAAGGATTTTCACAGCTTCTTTGTTTCAGACTTTAACCTTAACAACACCTTCTTTCGAGTGAGTGGCTGCCATGGAGAAAAAATATGATTTAAACTGCAAGACAAGTTCTTCAAAACACAGGTATGAGGCATTCTATTTTTGTGGGTTACATTCTTGCTTGAAATCAGATTTTGTTGTTCTCTCTCATTGGATTTTCTTTCTTTGAAAGAAAATGTCTGATCTTTCTCTACATTTCATTGAAAATGTATATCCTTCTTGGTTTGAAAGAGTGGTTTTATTTCAAATCGACTTCATGTTACTATTCTGAAAGGATTTTTTGTTATTTGAAATGCATGGAAAGTTTGGCCTCCATGATTTCTCTGTATGTTTGTTTTTCTCTATAAAAAACATGACTTCTTCCTTGCCTACCATAGAAATGAGAAGGTTTGTTGTTGTCTTTATTGCTATCAAAAAAGATGCATCAGGGTTTTGAGAAAAATATGTTAAAACTGCCAAGAAATGTCTATTGTTATGCTTTGGCTTCTAAAAATTCTTTCTTTGTCGCTTCTGTTGTAGAAGAAATGTTATTGTATCTTCTTGTATTATATGTTGGCTTGTTGACAAAAAATTTTCTTCATTTCTTGATTAATGAAACTCTAAATCTGCTCTCTTTGAAAAGTGTACATTTCTGGACACCACCATATTTACCATGTAATTATGATTCAATGGTTTTTCTGGAAGAAGAAAAGCTTTATTTCCCATAAATCTGCATTCTTTGGCTGAAAACATGGCACTTTCTTTGAAAGAAAAAATACTAATATGACTATGGACATCTACTGTTAAATTCATTTCTATTTTGTAGTGTATTTTATGTAAACAAAGATGTCAATATTTTGTTAAAACAATAGCCTTGTGTTACTCCCTTCAAATCTGCATTTATTATTCTATAAGTTTCAAGAGTTGTTCTAAAATAAATCCAAAATGTCCTGCAACTTGAATTATCTCTTTTAGTATGCAATATTGTTCTTCTTATTCATTCTGAAAAAATCTTCATGCCGAGACCTTGATACTAGCTGTTCTTTTGAAAATCTGGATCTGGGTATGAACGTAAAAACTAAAAACACGTACCCAGAAATGCTTGCCATTATTTATATGTTGCTTCTCCATTAACCTGCATTTGCTGTGTAGTTGTGTCATTTTGTGAATGACCCACATTTAACCCTTGATTTACTTCAACACTAACTGAAGGCAACAATTCAGGAGCTATGCTATCTGGAACTGAGCTACTACTGGCAGTAGATATTGGTTTAAAATGTCTTCCTCATCTTCTTCCATTGTAATCTATTGATGAAATAGACTCATATAAGTCATGAGATTTAGAAAACTTTCACATTTTCAGTATTTGATTACTTCACAAAATTACTCTCTTGTTGACCATGAGCTCTAGTTGAATGTCATGTGTGCCTTCCACATTTCCTATCCTGGATAATAGAGTTCTTTATGTTGTAGCTATACTGAAAATGCCTTGAACTTGTGCGTCTGGGTAAATGTGTTGAGACTAGAAATTTCAACCATTACAATTTGCTTCTTCTCTGTGGTTTTAACTTTCTGCTGCAAACATTTCAATGAAACTTGTTGATGCAAATAAACTTCATTGAAATTTTTTTAGCATAAGTATGGAACCTGAATATATCATGAAGATACCTGGCATAAAATATCAATTGTTACAACATCATATGGTAATATGAAATAAAAGGTTTCAAGTGTCAAAACCGCCCTTTTAATATCTCATGCTGATTTTAATCATACTGTAACATGCTTTATTGTAAAAGGTTTCAATGTTATGAATAAACACGTCCCTTTAATACAAAATATTTCTACTTTATCTTGATATCTGTTGATTAATGATACACTGGGCTCAGTACTCTGATGTTTTCTTCTTCTGATTTAGGACAACATTAAAACTGCAGCATAGGCATTGAGAAAATTTAAGGTATCCAGTCATTTCTTAGATCCGTATTAGGATCTAACATCATTCCTTTGGAACTTGCAGGATTTAGGAGCTTGCTGAGGGTCTAGCAAAGATGGAAAAGACTCAAGACCAGAAACCATTCATGACCAGTCAAAGCAGCAGGCAATGACTAGTTATCCTTGACCTATTTCTCTCTCTTATTCTATCTTTTAATTATGTTTTAAATCTATAAGAGAAATGATAGGCTGTACTCACGGCTTGTGTGAGGCTTTCAACTTAAACTGGTTTGAACACATGCATTTATGTTTTCAAATGAATGAACTCAAAAATGTTATTTTATCATTGTTCAATGCAAATGAAATGATTCTTTTCAGAATTTCACAATGCATATTAATTTTGTTGTTTGTATATCAATGCAGTCAATTAATTCAAAATGTACCTTTTGTAGCAAAATTGCTATGGTAATGAAATTTTGATAACAATTGGCATGGGAGGCCTTGGACCAATTTGACCACCTTGTATAAGCATGTTCTCAACTCTGATAGCTATATCATATGCACCTAGGAGTATGACACCTCCCATAGATTGAATAATTACAAATATACTACTCTTAAATACCTTCAAATAGTATAAAAGTGTTTGGTCAACAGAGGGTCTTATAGTTTGAGGAATCCTCTCCCATGTCTTTTGGAAATGAAAGTTGAAGTTCTATATTTGCTCATCAGAAGCCCTCTTGATAGCACAGAGTTGCTCCACTAATGACAAATGGTCTGACCTATCTCAAAAACATTGCAAAGATCAACCCCCAACAGGTCCCAATTGGTGATAGAACCCACAGTTAGCCTTCTAAACAGCTACAACCTTTTTTCTTCAAACAAGACTGCTAGTAACCACACTGAAACATTATCTTTTGTCACATGATGTAAAGCACACAAATTTTCCACATCTTGTATGTGCTCAATTGGGGTGGTTTGATCCTCAGGTGTAAAATATGGTAAGCTCTTTCATGTAGATACAGGAATATTGTCATGTTGTGTTAAATTCAATGGGTTGCATTGGTTAAAAGACACAAAAGGCTTGTTCCACACCATAGGAGCTTGTAAAGCTTGCTTCGTTGGGGCAGCCAAAAATAGGAAAGCAAGATGTGGCAGAAAAATTTGAAACAGCAGTATTAACTCTTGTTGTAGGAGTTGATTTAGTTTTCCTTCTTTAAACAAGGGTCTATTCTACTTTCTCACCTACTCTCCCCCTACTCCTGGATGGGGATAGCTCCAATTACTCAAATGACGAAGACCTCCTTCTTGTCTACACTCTTTTCATATGCTTAAATGTATTGATTTTATTACTCTAGCACTGACAGTTGTAAGATTTGTGATATTTTTTCCTCTTCCAGGCCAAATTTATTGTTACACACACAAACAACAGTAAGAAAATGTAGAAAATGGACTGAGAAATAGCCCCTTGGGTCCCACTAGGCATGATAAAAATAGTTATCACTTGAATGGGCAATCTCTGTTGAATTACATTCAACCACTCAGGGCAACATTGGAAGATCTCTCAAAGTGTGGGCCTTGAAAAGAAATAGAGATCAACCTCTGGAGAAGGTCGGCTTCCTCTTGATTCTCACCTTAAACTAAACAAAACTAAGCTTTTCAGAGGGAAAAGGGAAGAGAGAGCATAAAATAAAAAGACTGTGAACTAAAAAACTAGAAAGTAGACATACCATAGTTTCTATAAGATAAATACTATTCAAGAAAATTGACTCATCACAATTGGTTGCAAGAGAAACATAAAATTTTGTTTAGCAAGCAATATCAATAAATTGAAAAGTTTATCTAATAGTATCGCCAATGCATATTTGTTATATTGCGTTCTCTAAAATATGACAGTTTGATAGCCAATAGCTGATAGAAGTGAAAATACTTAAATTTTACTTTTATCACTAAAAGAGGACCGTTATTGAATGAGCTCTATTGCAAGAATAATCTTAGTAAAGAGTAAGCAACTATTGAATTCTATCCAAAAAGAAAACATTGGTTTTTTTCTTATACGGTAAAAGATATCACAAATGTAGTAGAAGAAAATTTTAGGAATTATAAATGGTGATGTTTTTGGTTTTATTTATATCACAGCCCCAATGCATGCAAGGATTATTTCATAGCCACAAATGTAATTATTATTTGTTGGAGCACCAATCATTGTGACAAAAAATAGAGTTCTGGAAAGAGACTAGTGGGATGGGGTATTTGCTTTGAGAAAACAAAGGTATGAATATAAACAACAAATGAAACTAGATTAAATATATAGGGGCACAATTTGATTATGCCCACCAAATACTATAATGATAATTGTAACAAAGGAACATATTGTATATTTATTAGGGGAGAATACAAGTCATTATATAACTCAAAGTCTGTTGATAAGACTGTTTTTCACAATGAACCTTATTTAGTTTGCTTGAGTGACTTTCATAAGAGTTTAAGAAGACCTAGAACAATATGATCCAAGATTGATGAAAAGGACAAATACAGTGTCTTACTCTTCTCCTTCCTAGTTTGACAAAGAAACGAATGATGCATACAACTTTACCAGTAAAAGAGGTTGTTGTTCACAAATGAATGGTATTGCAAGAATTAAGTTGGTAAACAAATACAAAAGTATAATTCTTCTATTTTTCTAACAAAATAAAACTAACAAGTATTATTTTGTATGGACCTAATTATGAGACTAATTTTACCTAGTAAGGTAACCCATACCCTCACACCAACTAAAAAATGTGAAGAACTATACAAGCAAGTTGTAAACTTGCTGAGGAACAACGACGACAAAAAATATTTAAACCATCTTATAATACTATTACACATGTTGAAAAGACAAGACTTGCTGATCAATAATGCAACTAAATTGAATTCTGACGATATTGGTATTGAACTCATTTTTCATTGATGTCAGTCAAATCAGATTGAGTCAATATTATGTTTGATTGCACAAATAAGATTGTTAAAGAACAAACAATAGATAATTAGTGATGAATTTGAAACTAATGAGAGCGATACCTAATCATTTCATATCATGTTCTATTTATTGTATATCTGTAGGTAAAATGATTGTTTGTCAAACCATAGTCAAAATCTAAATCAAAACAAGTCATCTCAGACATAGCAAGTGTTCGCAGCATGTCTTCAACAGGATTGTTTTTCTATATGGTCTGCATATTTGATCAATATTGAAAGAATACAGTACTACTGCTTCATTTAAGAATATTTTTGAATGCATAGAAAATCTTTGCCATGTCAGATGTTTGCATAGAAAGCATCAAAAATGACTTCCAGAGAATTGGATATCATTGTTTATTCTCTCATTGTCACCATTTTGCAAGAAGTAAATCTCATATTTACATCACCACGTTGGTATTTATCTTTTCTTGGTTCTACATGTATTGGAAAATAGTTCTGTGATTGTAGTTTGTAAACATTTATAACATTAGATTCAGTTGAAACATGATGAAGGTTGTTTTGGCAAAAGTTAATAGTTATGCCTTTTGTCCTTAGAAAATCTTCTAATCATTTTCCATTGATGAATAAAGAATAACTGACTTGCTTAGAATAACAAACAAAAGGTTTGACATAACCATCTGTTGGTTGAGCGGTAGTTAACAGTTGCCGATGGAAATAGTTATAACTTCCTTAAACTCCCAAACTAATCAATCCTCTTGGGTCTTTCTATATACACATTCTTTCATTAAAAATGGACTGATAAGAATGAAAGTTTAAGTGATAATAAAACAAGTGTGTGTGCTTTCAAGTGTTTCAAATATTTTATTTGTGTGAGGAGGTGTTGAACGAAGGAAAGAGTTATAGTAAAGAAAAGACAGGCTGTTCAAGAAAGAGATCACAAATATTGTGGTTACATTGTTTGTGGTGATGGGATCTTGAAGGTGTGTATATATTGATTGAAGGTAACTTGATGAATTCTAAGATTAAATTTGTTTCAATAAAGAGATGTCAGCTATAGAGTGATAGTTTTTTTCTGTTGAACAGTGCTTTGATTAGGAATATTTTTAATCATATAGTTGCAGTAAACTTTGTTTATTGTTCTCGCAAATTTAAAGACAAAGTGGATTCAAATATTGCTTTGATTAGTGCCCTAAAAATATTATTTCAATAGTAAGGCTTGATTAGGACAGCCAATCCTAGTAGCATTTCTCACTATGTTATTACCATCCTGGGTTCCACATAAAATCTTGTGCATTATCTCTTGTTGGATTGAATTGTTTTTTATTTTAGTCACAAAAACCAAAACTAACAAAAATAAAATTAAAATAAAATTCTTTTATTTCAAAAATATTTACAAAAACTTAGAGTTAAACCATGTGATGTCCCCTTTATAGGATTTAATAATAAATAAAATAAAAACAAAAAAATAAATTACAACAAACAAATTTGTAAGAAGTATGATTTCTTTCTAAAATAAGATTTAATAATAAATAATAATATAATAAAATATAAATTAGAATATAAAAGAATTAAATTAAGATATAATTTAAATATAAAAGAAATATAAATAAAATCTAAAATAAAGTATAAAAGAGTTAAATTCAAAATATAAATAAATATAAAAGAATTAAACATAAAATACAAGTTAAAATATAACAGAGTTAAATTAATATATAATTAAGTTTAATGAATGGTCAAAAGGCATGAAATGAAAAGATGTGACACCCTCAAATATGAGATATCACGCTTAGTTTCTTGTTTTCACATTTGGACATATCACTATATGTCATTTGGTAAATATTTATAAAAATTTGTGTTGCTGATATACAGTTTAAAGTTTGAAACTTTGATGAAATTTCAAATATTGGGTGTTTGAGATTTCATATGTCATGTATAACGTTTCGATTATGGATCTTATGTTCTCCAAATGCATTAATTTATTTATTTTTAGTAAAACAACAATTTTTTTTCTTTTGCCGACTCCTTTCCCGAGTCTTTTCCATGGCTGAGTCCAATTTTTTGGTCTAGCGAGTCTGAGTTTTTTAACTATGGTTGTGAGTTTGTGTTTTTGCGGGTTGAGAGGAGACCTTTCTTGCCAAAAGACTAGAGAGGAGAAGAGACCTAGGTGAGGCAAAGGCACAGTGGAAGCAAGGTTAAAGGTGTTGGAAATAATTATTTGATTGTGTATTGTCCTTGATGTTACACAAATGTCATATCAGTCATTACACAGAGTCTACCGAGCTCAGAATGTTCAGCAAGGCAGTTAACAGAGTCTACCGAGCTCAGACGGTAAGAGAAGCTATTTA
>MU225843.1:434707-448476 GCA_018584345.1 Thuja plicata
TATCTTATAATATGTTCAAAATCTAAATAAAAGGTGTTTAGATATGTGTTTGTGATTTGAAAGTTGGAGTTTGTATAAACGTTAGAGTCAGTAAAGCTTCACTACAAGACTACAAGAGCCATAGTGCAGTCTATGAAGGAAAGATTATTTCTTGAAGTGTCAGAGAGAGAGAGAGAGAGAGAGTTTTATATGGTTGCAAATGTTATGTTTACCTTTTATAAGGTGTATAGAGTCATATTAGTCATTGTTTTGAAGAATTCTAATGCTTGGTTATTGCCTAGAAGGTTACAAGTGTACCAAAAAACAAGTTTTATATAATCATTTCCTTTGACATTGGTTAACTTAGTTGGTGAATCCCTCACCTCTGCATCAAATTGGTACAGGATCCAACATACTCTAGGAAAAGGAAGCTTGTATGTGGTTATGAGTTTGTGTTTGTGCAGCAATGAAGTAGGTAAACAAAGAAGAGGTACGTACACCTATGATTATTTTCACATCATCAAGAACTGAAGAAATTTAAAAGGAAAAGATAGAAATGGTTGTGGATGAGTTTCCTTATCAATTTCACTTGATTGAATCTAATGATCAAGTTGAACAAGTTGAAGGGTGCATGCAAGTTGACATTGCTGGCAGAGTTGATATTGCTAATAGTGTTGAAATGGATGAGGTTGATAAAATGAATGTTGTTGTTGAACTAATAGAAGAAAATGGGAGTGATCATATGGATGATAAGGTTGATGATAAGGAATGGCAGGGGTTACCAAGGGGAATTAAGAAGTAAAATGCAAATTTTATGAATAATTTTGTTACTAAACCAATTTTTTTTTTCAATGAATTACTTATTATGTTTATTCCAAAGCAGGTATAAAGAGAATTGGATTGGGAAAAGTAGAATTTTTTCTTTGACAAGTCCAAGTTCATGGAAAGGAGGGAAGGAAGGCCAAGGGTTAAGATGACATTTACGAGAAAGGGTCATGACATTTTGATCAAATTTGATAGAGGACGTTGGAGAATGTCATTATCTTCCATTTGAATCAAGTTTCATTGAATTCCATGTTGTATTTAAAAATTTATTGTAATTCCTTCATAAACTGTCCAAAACCCTCATCTAGGGTAATCAATGAACAAGAAAATTACATTTCTCTCATTTTATCCATGGGAAAATGCTATAAATTAGAAAACTAACCCTTTGCAATGTATATTTTGAGATTGCGAGGTTACAGATCTCAATGATGTAATTAAGTTATGTTTCAAGGATGCCCTAGTACTATTACAATGGTGTTTAGACAGGTACCGACAAGAAGCTAGATGTTTATTGCTTTATTATTGCATTCAATATTGGTAAATGGTGTCACGGTGTGTGATAGGTGTAAGGGAAGCTGTAAATACCCCCCTTAGATCAATTTGATCAGGAGATGAAGTTTGAAACATTATAAGTCAAAGCCCCCTGCAAATGGAGAATAGGATTAATGTTTCAGTTATTGATATTAATACATTAAGTTATTTATTTTTCTTAAAAATTCAATTTTTTTCTTTGGACGAATCCATTCCCAAGTCTTTACCGAGTGCGAGTCCAATTTTTGTCTGGCGAGTCTGAGTTTTTCAATTATGGTTGTGAGTTTGTGTTTTAACGGGTTGAGAGGAGAACCTGGTTGCCAAAAGACAAGAGAGGAGAAGAGACTTAGGTGAGGCAAAGGCACAGTGGAAGCAAGGGATAAAGTGATTTTCTTGAAGGAGAGATGGATTTGTTGAAGAGGTTTCTACAGGGTGAGGGTTTATCAAGGAAGAAGAAACAAAAGAGAAACGAGACAAGTGTGAAGTACAGGGAAGATGACAAGGCACAATGACAAAACTTAAAGCAAGAGATACAAAGGTTGGATCAAGCTTTGAAAGAGTTGAAGGAAAAAATTTCTCTAGAGAGGCAAAATTGGCACTTACCAAGCAAGGAGAGGATCGCATGGCCCACCATAAGGATCATTCAAATGAGGAAAAGGCACATACGGATAGCAGCAAACAAAGGAGGTAAAAAATGAAGAGGTAAGTAAACCTATGATGATTTTGACATCATCAAGCACTCAAGAAATTGAAAATGACAAGATAGATATGGTTGTGGATGAGTTTCCTTATCATTTTCAATTGATTGAATCTAATGAATCAGTAGAAAAAGTTGAACGGTGCATGAAGGTTGACATTATTGATAGAGTTGATATTGTTGATAGTATTGAAATGGATGAGGTTGATAATATAAATGTTGTTGATGAACCAATTGCAGAAAATGGTAGTGATCAGATAGATGATAAGTTTGAGGTTAAGGACTGGCAAGGGTTACCAAAAGGAATTGAGAACCAAACTATAGATTCCAAGAGCAATGTTGTTACTAATCCAATTACTTATGTCGATGAATTTTTTATTGTGTTTTTTCTAGTGCAGGTGTCAAGAGAATCAGATTCCAGGAAAAGCAATAAATTTACTTTGATAGGTCAAGGTTCCTAGACAGGGGGATAGGAAGGCCAACCGTGAAGTTGTAGCATAGTGATAGTGAAAGTTTCAAAGTTGATGAATGTTTCCACTACCTTGTACATTGGAATGGCATACCATATATAAGAACCATTTGGAGACCAGAGGAAGAAGAGTTCAAACATAATCTTGTTGCAGGTCCTCACTCAAGGGACTTGAGTTTTTTGTCCATGGGGAGTATGGTGCAGGGGCACCTAGCCCCGATGATCAAACAGGGTCAATGGGAGATTTTAAGGCATCTTGGAATTGTAATAAAGTCATATGAGACCTTTCAAGATGTAATGGGGGTTATAATGGTCAATAAGGTCATATAGTCAAAAGTTGTCAAGTTGCAAGAAAAGTTTCCAAGAAACTTCTCTTGCAACCAAATGATCAATAGTGTCTAAAGTGTCTAAATTGGTTTTTTAAACATCCACTTGATATAAAGAGGCCTATAAAAGGTCAATTTGATGTTAAAAGGTCAATTAGGTAAGTCCTTAGGCAAATGAAGGAAAAAATGCAAAAGTTGTCACTATGAAAAATGTTTTCAAAAAGAAAAATTAAGGGAAATGGACAGTTAGAATGGAAAAAAATAGTTATAGGTGGTTGGAAGGCATGGAAAGGGTCAAATATCCCTTTTATGAGTCATTTTTAAGGGGAGAAGGAAGTATGGATGCAATTTGTACAGAGATTTAGCAACAAAAACAATAAAATAAGTCAAATTTATGTATTTTCCTTGAATGTGTGACTGTCACACTAATGTGTATAGGAAAGGGTCGTGATATTTTGATCAAAAATTTATGGAGGACATTGGAGAAGGTAGTTATCTTCCATTTGAATCAAGTTTCATTTAATTCCATGTTGTATTTAAAAAGTTATTGTAATTTGTTCATAAACTATCCTAAACCCTCATCTAGGGTAATCAATGAACAAGAAAATTACATAGTGAACAAGAAAATTGCATATCCTTCATTTTATCCATGGGAAAATGCTATAAATTGTTGAAATGACCCTTTGTAATGTATCTTTTGAGATCTCTGTAATGACCCAAACTAGGTCTTTCCCTCATTTTCACAAATATTTCTCATACAGATTAAACATTCAATTACATGTAATAAACCATTGATGCGATAGAAAATAACCAGCAAATATATTCCAATAAAACCCGTAGCAAATATTATTTCATTCTATAAAAGAAATACAATAACAATGGGATTTCCACAATCCAAAATATGAACTACAATATACAGCAGTAATATGAAATGATAAGAAGAGCCTAGAAATGCAATGGTGAACTCTGTAGTGAATCCACACCAGAGACGAACTGGGGCTACGTCCAATCCTCCTCTAAGCCAAAAGGGTTTCTGTCCTCATGGTTGTATTCAAAATATAAAAGCTTTTATATATCTCCAAGAGATAAATATCATATCAAAAACTAAGCATCCCTCAATGAGCCTTCAATCCTTCTTTTAAAGCAATGGTTGTGACTCTTCAGTTTCCCCTCTTTGTCTTTTCATATTCTCACTTAAAGTCACTTTTTAAATAAATATAACCGTTGGTTATAAAGTGACATAATAAAATAAAGTGAGGAATCTTCTAGCATTAAAATGGAGGACCAAACAAACTCAGATGAAGACGTGTGATAGCTTGTCGAAAAGCTCTTGGTGAGACGCTCTGAGTCCACTACTGAATGTCCAGGAACACTAAGTTCTTCCTACTTACTATAAATAGTAAGCACCCTGGAAAACCTATGGAAACTGATCTGATTGGCCTGAAACTGAAAACACCTATGCCAAATATCCCTCTGATTACTAGCCAAGCCTCGGTTAGCCCACCAGATCATGATGAAAGGATAACTATAAGGCACAAAATAATGTGCCCCGAAAAGGGGACATTACAAATCATCCCTTCCCAGAGATTGCTTTCCCTCAAGAAATTAGTATCTGCATGATGTGGGCATAATACCTAGATCCCAAACCAACCTTAGGGAAGTTTCTCCACCAATCTATCATATGAAACTAAAATAGATTTTATGCCCTGAATTGTGAAGCCATTCACACAGCAACAAAACAACAACTAGTCTAATGTCAAGACCCCAAATCACTGCAGGATCAGTCATACCAAACTTCCCTGTGTCACCATCACCTATGAGAAAATCCCCAATCCAACTGAGGACCTCACTCCAACTGAGATCACCAACCTCTCTATAGTTAGAAGTAGGGGAGAACCAAACCTCACAATAATCGACTCGCTGAATAAATATCAACCGCAAGTATGTCTCTCCTAGATCTCATAAGAAAAAGGGCCATCCATCTCCCCAGATGGCTAAAATATCCTGATGCCCTGTGCCCCTACCGAGTGAATCACCAGCAATGTCCAACTACCATAACACAGCCCCTCTGATCTGCCGCTCAAACTGGAAACTGTATTGAAGAGGCAAGATACGCAGACTATTAGACAAGGCTTCCATCTGCAAGCCAGGATGTGTACCAACCCAATCACACACCCCACACCTTTGCAATAATCAGAAGATAAAGTTCTCTGTAGGTGGGCTGAATGGAAAACATAATGCATCCCATACAATGTGGCCAACATGCGATGCACTAGCTAGCTCTACTGGAATTCTTGAATCAGTATAAGGATTCCATAACTGTCTCTCAATACCCAGAGTCATACACTGTATACCATGGTGTGAAAAATTCATCCCAATTGGCATAATCATCATACCAAGCTCAATAACCCTGTACTACATAAGCTCTACCCGATCATCATCATCATGCCTAAAATATGTGGTGATAGAATTATCATAAGCACAGGATGAATCAGTATGATACTATAGAGGATTCGGGGCTATGTGGAAAGAGGAATGATCCAAAGGATTCTCATCCACACAAGGCATCTCACCATCAATGAGAGGTAGTGCAAGGAAAGGCATATCACCCATCATACCACAAGACATAGTTGCCCATCCTGGACTGTTGGTGTAAAACCCACACTGCTCAGCAACTGAGCTCATCTCGCTACTCCAAACCAGTGACCAAGATTCACCTCTAATAGCTAACCTTGGGTCCCAAATTTTGTAATCGACCTCATCCTTGTCATGGGGATAGGAAATACCTTCCTCATCTAGCTTGAAGAAAGGATTATCAAATATCAAATCAGCATCCATCTTAAACAAGAAATTGTCGATCGCTTGAAAATTATCCAACTCAAAGAAACTCTAGGTGATCCAAAGATCTTTTGGGGCAGATATCCAAGTTATAGGTTTGATGTACACTATCTAGTTCCTGAATCACCTCCTGAAAGAATTCAGACCTTTCCTTGTCATCCTGTTCCCTGTACTAACTAGTGGCAACAATCTAATTTATTTCTTCCTGAAGAGAAAGACATGTGTGTTTCAATGTTTCCTAAGAAACATTAAGCTCTCTATTGAGCTTATTCACCTCATCACCTTTTTCCCTCAACTGCTCAACATAATTTTCAGCAGCCTATAACAGGTAGTCACGATCTGAAAGTAAACATAGATATTCTGATTTCTAATCCTCAAACATTGTTTTGACCCTTTATAAATCTAAAACATTAGATCCTATCCTTATACCACCTTGTCCTGTCTCTTTCTAATCTTTCCTATAAACATCCTCAATGATCTGGTGAGTTCTATCATGGTGAATAAGAGTTGCAGTAATAGCATTGTTATTGACTTTCAACTAACCCCTCAAGGCATGCTTCTCTTCATTGTCATTTTGGGATCCATTATCTAATGGGTCATCCAAATTCACATTATACATTAGTGAGGTGCTTCTAAAGAAGTCACATGAATCCTCATTACATGAATTGTTAAAGACATCCAGCTGGTGGTCATGATCTTTAACCATATCTTTTCCATCTTTTCTTTGATCAAGTGAAGGCTAAGAACCAATGGAAGTCAGGTGCTCTTCTCTAGTAAACCATCCTGTAATTTGTAGCTTCATTGCCTCTTCTTTAGCCTCTCCTTCATGCATTGATTCAATATTTGTTTTTCAATCTCCTTGTGCAAGTAGATCCCAAGCCAAATCCTGACACTGCTTCTTTTCCATTAAAGTCTTGTGTTGAAAATTCGGATGAAAGTCCATGAAACTAGAGAAGGTGAAATCTCTCTGAACATGAGGAGGAAGTGTGTTATACTCATCATACATGTTGAGTATTTTTGTCCTTTTATCAGGTTGTGAGATACGGGCTAACAACTGTTGAACCTGAACAAGATCCTTCAAGACTTTTTCAAAACTCTGTGTCTTCCCATAGCTAGAAAACTACTTGACTCTGAAAGTGAATGTGAACAACTTGAAGCTGCCAAGGATTATGCAAATGATGCCCACACTGGATGAAAGCTATCTTTGCATGATATGGGATTCCATAAAATTATGGTAATGAAGCACTTTCCACTGTTACCGATTCCCCACCCCCAAACAATTGCTTGAGATTTCAATTGTTTGACTGCTGAACTCATATGTGTCTAAGTTTATAATGAGGGTATATGTTCCTTTCTATTCAATTCCTCAAAGTAAGAGTGCAATTTGATTCTTATAAAGAGAAAGAGAATAATCAGATTATAATGACAAGAGAACTGTTTCAATTTGAGTGAGTAATTGGAAATTTCACCAGCTTATTAAATCTTAGCCATAAGAAGTTTGCTTGACTTGCAAACACACCTAGAAATGGTGAATTAGAGTTCACTAACGACTCCCCTCACTATTGTTCATGTAGCTGCAACTGACACCTCCCGTGATTCCTATAATTTACCAAATGAAAATCATTTTTAATACAAAATTACCAAGTTGTACTACACCTACTGGAGGCAACTAACTTCTATGGTTTGATACTGCGCTATTTATTATAAAAATTTCCCACTTTTGAATGACTCACATTTGGCAAGGTGAGTTATTAAACTATGTTAAGATCCTTGGAAAACAATCAAGCAACCTTATGAGAAATTGCAAGCATACTGATTTTCTAGTAAAATATTCAAGTCTGTCCATGTGAAGGATGATGCTGACTCTTGCTTCACACTATTGGTCCCTTGCTAACTGTGTGTTGAGCTTCCAACATTCATTCAAATATTCCACTCACCAATACGCTTACCCGACAACCACTACCAAGCACACACTCACTGCATATAATCTTATCTGTCTGTATCTGTTATGCTAGTACAGATGTCTCTGCACTTGCATTGCCCCAATACAAATTCTTGTCTTCCAACATGAGTCTACTTCACCTATTCTTGAAGACTCATAATTGGAAAATGGAATCACTAGGCCCGTTTAAAGAAACCACAGGTTCCTCTTTCAAATTCCTTAAATCTTCTTCACATCCAATTCGCAGGACATGTGGTGCTTTTCAAGACTCTATTCCACCAGAAGTATTTGAACTATGCCAAGATGGAAATACACTGTACACACGCCAACTATAACACATGTTGTAACGATCTGATCACCCCGGCATAGTGTAGCCGCAGCTATCAAATAAGTCATTGCGTTGAAGAATTCTCAAGTTGGTTTATTGCCTAGAAGGTTACCAAAGTACCAAATAACATGTTTTATATAATCATTTCCTTGGAAGTTGGAGACCTCATTTGGCGAGCCCCTTGCCTCTGCATCAAATTGGTACTAGAGACAGAAGACTCTGGGAAAGGGAAGATTGTGTGTGGTTCTGAGTTTGTGTTTGTGCAAGTTGAGAGGAGTACCTAGTTGCCAAAAGACTAGAGAGGAGAAGAGACCTAGGTGAGGAAAAGGAACAGTGTAAGAAATGTTAAATGGACTTGCTTGAGGGAGAGATGGATTTGTTGAAGAGGTGTCTGTAGGGTGAGAGTTCATCAAGGAAGAAGCTAGAGAAGAAAAAAGCAGCAAGTGTGAAGAAGGAAGATGACAACGCAGACCGACAATGTTTTCACCAAGAGATACAAAGGTTGGATCAAGATTTGAAAGAAGAATTTTCTCTAGAGAAGTAAAAATGGAACTTACGAATAAGGGAGAGGATCACTTAGCCCATCAGAGGGATCATTCAAAATAGGAACAGGCAGATAAGGACAACAACAATGGAAGAGGTAAACAACGAAGAGGTACACCTATGATTATTTTGACATCATCAAGCACTGAAGAAATTCAATAGGACCATATAGATATGATCATTTATGAATTTCCTTATCATTTTCTTTTGATTGAATCTAATGATCAAGTTGAACAAGTTGAAGGGTGCATGAAGGTTGGCATTGTTGACAAAGTTGATATTGTTGATAGTGTTGAAATTGATGAGGTTGATAAAATCAATGTTGTTGATGAACTAATAGCAGAAAATTATAGTGATTAGATGGATGATAAGGTTGATGATAAGGAATGAAAGGGGTTACCAAGAGGGATTGAGAAGAAAAATGAATATTTCATGAGTAATGTGGTTACTAATACAATTATTTTTGTCAATAAATTTGTTATTATGTTTAAGCCAGTGCAAGTGTCGAGAATCAAATTGGGTAAAGCAGAAAATTTTCTTTGACAGGTCAAAGTACCTAGACAGGAGGGTAGGAAGGCCAAGGGTGAAGATGAAGCATAGCGATGGTGCAAGTTCCAAAATTGATGTACATTTCGAGTACATTGTACATTGGAAGGGCATACCAGAATGGAAAAAACATTAGTTATAGTTGATTGGAAGGCATGGAAAGAGTTAAATATATGTTGTGCGAGTCATTTGTAAGGGGAGAAGGAAGTATGGATCCAAGTTGTACAGAGATTTAACAAGAAAATTAATAAAATAAGTCAAATTTGTATATTTTCCTCGTATTTGTGACTGTAACAGTTATGTGTACGGGAAAAGGTCATGATGTTTTGATCAAAAATTTGAGAGGACGTTGGCAAGGCTTGTCATATTTCATTTGAATCATGTTTCATTGAATTCCATGCTGTATTTAAAAAGTTATTATAATTTATTCATGAACAGTCCAAAACCCTCCTCTAGGGTAATCAGTGAACAAGAAAATTACATATCTCTCATTCTATCCATGGGAAAATGCTATAAAATGATAAAATGACCCTTTGTAATGTATAATCTAAGATTTTGAAGTTACATATCTTAATGATGCAATTTGGTTATGATTCAAGGATGCCCTAGGACTCTTACAATGGTTTTTAGACTGGTACTAGCAGGAAGATAGATGTTTATTGCTTTGTTAGTGCATTCATTATAGGTAACTGATGTTGTTGTGTGTGATAGGTGTAAGAGAAGTTGTAAATACCCTCCTAGGTCAATTTGATGAGAAAATGAAGTTTCAAACACTACAAGCCACTACCCTGGTAATAGATAATAGGACTATCATAGTTAAGACTGAGAATACAACATTTTGAGTGTTAATTCACTATACATTAAGAGGGGGATTGATTGGAGGTGTTGTTAAGGGACCTTGGAAACTCTGTCCATTTAGGGGTTTCTTAAAACATTGACAATTTGAATCCTTGTGCACACTGCCCTATTATGGCAGGTTATGAAAGTCTAGGCAGGAGTGAGTATAGAGCATGCCTAGTTTCTTGTTTTCACATTTGGACATATCACTATATGTGATTTTTTAAATATTTATAAACTTATGTTGTTGATAGATAGTTTAAATTTTGAAACTATGATGAAATTTCAAATATTGGGTGTTTGAGATTCATATGACATGTATAAGGTTTCGATTATGGATCTTATGTTCTCTAAATGCATTAATTTATTTATTTTTTGTAAAACTACAATTTTGTTTCTTATGCCGAATCCTTTCCCAAGTATTTTCTAAGTCTGAGTCCAATTTTTTGGTTTGGCGAGTCTAAGTTTTTTAACTATGGTTGCGAATTTGTGTTTGTGCAAGTTGAGAGAACTTGCTTGCCAAAAGACTAGAGAGGAGAAGAGACCTAGGTGAGACAAAGGCACAATGGAAGCAAGGTTAAAGGGACTTGCTTGAAGGAGAGATGGATTTTTTGAAGAGGTGTCCATAGGGTGAGGGTTTATCAAGGAAGAGAAAAGAGACAACTATGAAGTACAAGGAAGAAGACAAGGCAAAATGAAAAAACTTTAAAAAAGAGATACAAAGGTTGGATCAAGGTTTGAAAGAGTTGAACAAAAAAATTTCTCTAGAGAGGCAAAACTAGCACTTACCAATCAAGGAGAGGATCGCATGGTCCATCATAAGGATCATTCAAATGAGGAAAAGGCACATAAGGATAGAAGCAACGAAGGAGGTAAAAAATGAAGAGGTAAGTACACCTATGATGATTTTGACATCATCAAGCACTGAAGAAATTTAAAATGACAAGATAGATATGGTTGTGGATGAGTTTCCTTATCATTTTCAATTGATTAAATCTATTGATCAAGTAGAAAAAGTTGAAGGGCGCATGAAGGTCAACATTGTTGATAGCGTTGATATTGTTGATAGTATGGAAATGGGTGAGGTTGATAAAATCATTGTTGATGAACCAATTGCAGAAAATGGAAGTGATCAAATAGATGATAAGGTTAATGATAAGGACTGACAGGGGTTATCAAAAGGGATTGAGAAGCCAAATGCAGATTTTATGAGCAATTTTGTTACTAATCCAATTACTTTTTTCAATGAATTTTTTATTATGTTTATTCCAGTGCATGTGTCAGGAGAATCAGATTGGGGAAAGCAACAAATTTTCTTTGACAGGTCCATATTCTTGGATAGGTGGGTAGGAAGGCCAAGGGTGAAGACGTAGCATTGTAATAAGGTCATATGAGACTTTCAAGATGTAATGTGGGTTATAAGGCTCCATAAGATCATATAGTAAAAGTTGTCAAGTTGCAAAAAAAGATGGTTGACGTCATATGGTCAAAAGTTGTCAATTTGCAAGAAAAGTTGTCAACCAACTTTTTTTGCAACTAAATGACCCATAGTTGTCTAAAGTGTGTAAACTGGTGTTTTAAACATCCACTTGATGTAAAGAGGCCTCTAAAAGGTCAATTATAATATAGATTATAATAAGGCTTTTCAAATTTAGACAAATTATAATAAGCACATGTATGGGAACCTACTTTTGTTCCCTCTCTCCCTCCATTTCCTTTCTCCTTCCATTTACTTTCAAGTGTTAGTTAATGATCACTCAGGAGATATAACTCTTTTACCACAAGAGAGATAGTATAAAACAACCAATCTGGGATCTTCTATCCTGGGTCATAAGGTGATCAATTTAGATCGCACCTCTATTCGTATGGAATAGAAGAACATGAGCGGCCTTCAAGGAATCATACCTCTACTCGTGCATAGAAGGATTGAAATGTAAATGACCCTGAAGCCATACCTCCATCCTTGATGGGAATTATTATAGACATGATTTCTCTACTGCTGTAGCCAGAGACTTTACCCTCCGGTGACCACCCCAGGGTCCAGAGTAGCTTGCTAAGTATTCCATAATCTGCCCAAGACTATGCCAAGGACCTTTGCAAGTTTCCCAATAGGATTTGCACCTTTCATTTGATTTTGGGCATTTATCTAGGTACAAGACCACCGAGAATAATTTAAGACCTATACCCCTTCTCGTCTTTCGACATCTGGCCGAGTCTAGGTACCTTCTTGAGAAACATCTTTTCAAGTTTTGTAAATTTTAGAATTTTTGATATAACACTAATTGAACTACCACATAACCTTGTCCAAGGTACCTATGCACTGGAGGTATCCTTCATCTCCAGGCTGCCTACATACCCATATCCATGGGATTAAGGCCCTTAGATCCGCTCTCTCACTAATGAATATGTAGTTTTATTGTACTATGTTTGATGTAACTGTTGTGGGGATGCAATCCCTTTAGGGGTATTATCTGTTGCCCAAACAAATCCTTCGCCATGATACACCCACTTAGGTGAATCAGGAAGAATCGTGAGTTAGTCACTATAAACATCAATAGTGCTTGTTTTGATGTTATAGTTTAAGGTTTGCATGGTTAACCTATGCGCTCATGCCCTATTTCCTCTCTGTTAATGCTATCATGTCAAGTTGTTTCAAAGTTCTTTGTTTGTTCTCTTTCCCATAAGAGTTAATCAATTGTTTAGCAAAGTCAACTTGCTGAAACAACATCATTTGTTTTTGTAAGTGTTAAGTACTAAAATTTGCACCCTATCAGACTTGCATGCAAACCTAAAAATTTTAGTACAACATGGGATCATTTCTGAATATGTGGGGTTCTAGGCTGGTTCCTATTGGATAACCACCTATTTTCTCTTCAAAAATAAAAGTCAAGACTTGGAAGGAAAAGGGAAAAGAAATAACCACAACTGGAAATGCCTAAGCAAAAAGAGGATGATACACCAAAGATGTGAAGACAGACAAGGTGACTGTTTCTAATTTTTTGCAATATCCTGTTTGATGGATAAACACTTCTATCTTGTTTTTAGAGCATCTTATGCCACAAATCTCTGCTTGTATAACAACATTAATCTGCTCATAAACACTACTATCAGTTGTGTTGAAGAAATCCACTACTTTGAAGGGTTTGATACCACTTTCCTAAAGATATTTTTTATTTATTTGGGCTTCCATCTGTTAAATCTGTGCCCATTTTTCTATTGACTCCACGTTGCTGCAACATTTCAGCTCATTATTGGCCGCCACTATGCATATACTACAAATATCTGTTACAAAACTTAGAGATGGAGAGTCACGAGCCTAGTTTTTAGCATTATAAATGCAAATCTGAACATTAACTTTTTGTTTACTGGTATGGCCGCTATTCTATTTTTTTAAAAAGATTCAATCGCTGCTGTGAGACCGCTCTCTACTGTGTATTTTCCATGAACCATGTATTTGATTGTAAATGCGTCTTTTGTAGAAAAATTGCTAGGGTAGTGAAAGTTTGATAATAGTAAGGTAATCAATTAAAGGATAAAATGAACAAACCAAGTTATAGCCGATTGGAAGCCATGGAAAGCATTAAATATTCCTTGTGGGAGTCATTTTTAAGGGGAGAAGGAAGTATGGATGTAAGTTGTACAGAGTTTTTAATAGGAAAAATAATAAAATAAGTCAAATTTGTGTATTTTCCTCGTATCTGTGAATGTAACAGTTATGTGTACGGGCAAAGGTCATGATGTTTTGATCAAAAATTGATGGAGAGGATGCTAGAAAGGCTCGTCATCTTCCATTTGAATCATGTTTCATTGAATTCCATATTGTATTTAAAAAGTTATTGTAATTTCTTCATGAACAGTCCAAAACCCTCCTCTAGGGTAATAGAAGCCATATAAGACAAAGTTGTTCA
>MU225843.1:461746-471870 GCA_018584345.1 Thuja plicata
GCACCTAGGAATGATATATTCACTAAAATGCCCTCTCTCCAAAATCTGCAACCAGATGGATACAAAAATGCATGGAAAAGTGGTATAGGAACAAAGTAGTTCACTAAAACCTCTTTTCCACCAAATCAGACTCTCTAACTATGAAGTACAAACTCAGTTATATAGCCCCTTAGGCTAATCTCAAAAATGAAATCTCCCTCCAAAAAGACCCTCTCAAACAGATAGATCATCCCCAAACCAAAGGCAAAAATGATGCCTAAAAACCAGCCTAACAACTAGCTCCTTCAAAATAGTGTATCCCTAGAATTGAGGCATGATTAGTGCCCTAAATGAAGCCCCTAAAGACTCGTTTTAAAAATGGGATAACCTATGTTGGCATTTTAAAAGATTTACATCCTTTTTACATAATTACCAACTTTTTATAAAAGAATATATTAAAATATTTAAAATATATCAAAGAATATATTTAAAATATCTAAATTATATTCTATAATAACCTAAGATGCAAAAATCCAACCTACAACACAAATCACCATTACATCTTCATAAAAACCCTAATCTCCAAAGCATGGCCGACACCATATCATGGTCAACATGACCTATTTTTAGAATATCCCCATTTTTACAAAGGTATGTGATGAGGTGTCATGTACTATAGTTTGACATGGTATTCACTTTCGCATTTGTGGACTCCAAACTTTTATTAAAACTTACAAAGGATTTTCATTTTAGCTCATTTGCTCTTGATTTTGGGAAAAACATAGGGTTCTTCCTATTTGGTGCCACCATACTGCTTCTCTTTGTGCTCTCTGTGTTTGATTTGGAGCTCACCAAGTAATCTGGAGTTGAAGAGATCGGGATCTATGTATTTTCCCTTGAGTTTATTTCTATTAAAAATGGCGTTGCATGTTGATTTTATAAGAACTCGGGCTCTTCCATGAAACTGGGGCTCTTCCATGAAACTCGGGCTCTTCTGCTGTTAATGGAACATTTTGAACTTGGCTCTCCATCGCGGCTTGTGAACTGGAGTCGACTCATTGCATTTGGGTTTCATGCCATGAGATATGGCATTGTCGATGCATCTACCTACGGTTGTATGCTTCACTTGAAGATAAGACACTTTCCTCTTTTACTCATTCTGTAGTTTTCTATTTGAATATGCTACTCATTGCTTTCTCTTTGTCTATCATTTTCAATGAATTTGAACTTTCCTTTGTTCATGTCACCTTGGGTGAGGAGAATTTGGGCTTTCTTTGACTGGAGTTTAAACACCTTGTACTGTACATGCATATATGGAACTCGGCTTTATCAGCTGAACTAGTTTTCCCTTGTATCTATCTGCATGATATATGCTATGGCACTCTACATATATCTTTATGAAGCTTCCTTTTTTTAAAACTCATGCTCTTTGTGCATGAACTGTTCTTCACATGCCATAAATGATGGCATTGCTTTGTGTATCATACAAGAAGCTTGGGCCTCAATCACCTGAGTCCCTCTGCATGAAGCTCGGGCTTGACTGGAGGGCACGCTCACTGGAGTGCATAGTGATTTCAAAAACCTCAGGCTCTCTCTGTTTGAACTCATTCCTCATTTGGAGTTTTGTATATCATATGACTTTTTTCCCATATTTCTTTAATGACTCGCTGTTGTATTATATGGCTATGCTGTAGCCATTTCTTTCATTGCTCTTTTTGTTACATTCATTTGATATGAGATTTGTTTCAGAGCCATCTTCTTGTTGACTAGATTTTTTCTTGTCTAGAGACCATGTTGTTTGTATTTGAACTGTCGGTTCCTTGCTGTCTTCCTTTATGCATTCTATATCTGCAGCTTTTTTTTTAATGAAGTCGACATGCTATTACCTTTTACAATACTGTTAAGGTTTCATTTTTTAAAAATATTTACATCTTTTGGCAATAAAATCAGGCTCTTATTTACCTCACTGTTGTTTATTTGTTATTTGTACATGTGGGTTTGAAGGTTTATGGACCTGAACTTATTCATTACAGTTTTATTGACAACTGTGAACACATCTGAAGCACTTATGACTGGCATAGATATAAACTTGTTTACAAACTAGTAACAGTCACTGTATTAACTGTTGTCGATTCATTTGATTCTTTAAAACCATGACTATCACTGGTTTGTAAACAAGTTCTTCAGTTTACTTAAAAGAAAATAATCCGTTCACATCTTGATAACTGGAGCACCGGTAAGCAGCTTATGGTCATTTTTTGAAATTAACACAGCAGCACACTTCTTACATTGATGGAACTTTGAATTATCGTCAACTGCATCTTTATCAATTTTAAGTATCTACCTCAACATATTCTGTGATAATATAGAGCATCCAAATTGTTGACTCTCTTTTGTTGACATAGGCAGAACCCTATGTAATCAATCGATATAAACTTGATGAATTGGTGAACTCTCTTCTTTGCAAACCAAATATGATGAGCTCAGCCATGATGGACAATTGCTTCAGGAAAGTTGGAAACCAAAAACACCTCTTGATAACTTACTAAAGTTGCAAGGCTATGACTGAGATATACTCAACACGTTTTCTTATTTCCATAGTATATAAGTACTCTATCCTTAATGATATTCTTCTGCTGGTTACACATGTTGTATTTCATTTTATACATATTTTCCATTTTATGTTCAGCTTGCATCCTGTAATTTTGTCCACTGTAAATAATTCACATTGATGTTGAATCTGCACTTAATATGAATTGCACAACAAGATGAAAATGTCTATTTGCTGTTAATGAGGTTTGAGCACGGGCTTGTGACACTCACTACATCTTTTCAAATATAGCACAGGATTTCATAAAGATATGTTTGTTTGATGTTATTATTTCGTCAATGCAAATGCATATCTTTCTATCACATTAATATCATTAGTGAATATGCAGTTCAGGGAGTTTGACTGATGCATGGTATTTTTTAGGCATTTATGTATTGCTTAGATCCAATTGGATCTAACATCTTTTCACACCATGATGCATGATACAGGACCACAGAAGACCTAGGATTGAGGATAGACAAAGACAAGACAGGACATGACAGACTTCAGATGATGCAGATGAACCACTCCAGAAACTAGAAGACCTCTTAAAGGCAATACATAGACCCTAGACTTCATCATGCTTCCTTCTTTCTTTCTTTTCTGCATATGCACTCTAAGTTTCAGTATGCAAGATGTGACCTTTAAAGGAACACTTGTCTAATACATTCAGTATGAATGCACAATGTAATGATCATTTATGAATATGAAAGTGTGAATTTGACCAAAACTTAGAGTACAAATATAATCTGATAATATGAATGTAATAGCAATGTATTTCTTTTGCATTGGCTGAATAGTAATGTCAAAGAGATGTTTCCTTATGCAATTTTTACTTTACTGTTATGACTGCTATCTCGCATGTGAAAAACTTGGGTAACAGTTACCAAGAGGAATTGAGAAGAAAATGAAGATTTCATGAGAAATGTGGTTACTAATACAATTATTTTTGTCAATGAATTTGTTATTATGTTTAATCCAGTGCAAGTGTCTAGAATCGGATTGGAGAATTAAGAAAATTTTCTTTGACATGTAGAAGTACCTAGATAGGGGGTACGAAGGCCAAGAGTGAAGATGAAGCATAGTGATGGAGCAAGTTCCAAAGGTAATGTACGTTTCGAGTACCTTGTACATTGGAAGGGCATATGAGAATGGAAAAAAAATAGTTATAGTCGATTGGAAGCCAAGGAATGCATTAAATATTCCTTGTGGGAGTCATTTGTAAGGGGAGAAGGAAGTATGGATGCAATTTGTATAGATTTTTTAACAGGAAATTTAATAAAATAAGTGAAATTTGTGTATTTTCCTCGTATATGTGAATGTAACAGTTATGTGTACGGGCAAAGGTAGAAAATTGCAGTGATCAAATAGATGGTAAGGTTTATGATGAGGATTGGTAGGGGTTACCAAAAGGAATTGAGAAGTAAAATGCAGATTTCATGAGCAATGTTGTTACTAATCCAATTAATAATCAAGTTGTTATTATGTTTATTCAAGTTCAGGAGTCAAGAGAATCAGATTGGGGAAAGAAACAAATTTTCTTTGACATGTCAAAATTCTTGGATAGGGGGCATGAAGGCCAAGGGTGACAATGTAGCATCATAATAAGGTCATATGAGACCTTTCAAGATGTAATGGGGGTTATAAGGCTCAATAAGGTCATATGGTCAAAAGTTGTCAAGTTGCAAAAAAAGTTGGTTTACGTCATATGGTCAAAAGTTGTCAAGTTGCAATAAAATTTGGTTGACGTTGTAATAAGGCTTTTCAAGTTTAGACAAATTGTAATAAGAACATGTATGGGAACCTACTTTTGTTCCCTCTATCCTTCCATTTCCTGTTCCTCCTCCTCAGATTTAGAATTCCTAGATATATTTCTTGGGTGTGTCTAATGATAATGATCTACAATCTCTTTACTAATAGTTGGGGCATTGTGCCCAATGCAAAAAAGAAAGTACCACGCAGCAGAGGTTTTTATTTTCTTTTGAATTTTTTCACTCTTCTCTTTGAATCTTTCCGCCTTATTAAGTTTAATTTGTTGAACCATTGAAGTCAAGGTCTCAGTATCCATGGCTTCTAAGTCTATGCCACCTCCTCATGAAGAGGATAGATCATGTTATGGATGTTGCTACAGACTTCCAGAGGACTTCTTCCTCCTTTGAACATATACCTTCCCCTCCATTCTGAATAATAGGTTATCAAGCATTAAGAGAAAAATACAACATGCTATAAAACTTTAATATTTCCTTTCCGCAAAATTAAATGTAAGCAGTAGGCCTTCAGGCCAAGTGTCTGAACCAAAAGCTCTGATACCACATATAAGGTCCAACCTATCCTAACATGTAACAATTTATGAGAAGATAACAATAGCATATTAGTACAGTGAAGTGAAGACTATATTTTTTTTACTTTTGAGTGTTAGTTAATGATTACTCAGGGGATATACCTCCCTTTCCATAAGAGAGATAGTATAGAACAACCAATTTGGGTTCTTCTATCTTGGGCCATAAAGTGATCAATTTAGATCCCAAGACTATGCCAAGGATGTTTGCAAATTTACCAATAGGATCTGCACCCTTCCTTGGATTTTGGGCCTTTAGCTAGGTGCAAGACCACTGAGAATAATTTAAGACCTATACCCCTTCTTGGATTTCACAATCTAACCGAGTATAGGTACCTTCCTGAGAATCCTCTTTTCAAGTTTTGTAAATTTTATAATTTATGATATGATACTAACAAATCCTTCGCCATCATACATTGACTCGGGCGAATCAGGCAAAATCATGAGTTACTCATTATAAACATCAACAGTGCTTGTTTTCATGTTATAGGTTAAAGGTGTACATGGTTAACCTATGCGCTCATGCCCTATTTCCTCTCCATTCGTGCTATCATGTCAAGTTGTTTTTAAGTTTTTTTTTTATTCTCTTTCCCACAAGAGTTAATCAGTTGTTTAGCAACGACAACTTGCTGAAACAACATCATTTGTTTTTGTAAGGTAATCAACTAAAGGATAAAATGGACAACCAATTTATTAACGAGTTAATCCTTTTAATAGAATCCATATAAGACAAAGTTGTTCACATTTTCACATATATAAAACAAACTTGAATTATACCTTCAAACACTAGGTATGTTTGGGCTGAAATGATGTTTGCAAAGAAGTTGGAACTATCAACTATCTACAGGTGTGATATCTTGTGATAAGAAGGGTGAACCACAACAATTGAAAGAGGAGACAAATGAGTGGAGGAGGTTTCTCATTCATGCTAGGTTTCATATCTGCATCATGATTTATTATTTCTCAGACAGATTATAATAAGGCTTTTAAAATCTATCAATGGCTCAGTAGGTGTTAAATATTAGCACAAAAGACATATAAACTTTATAAGCTAACTTTAAAAAAAAAACATATTTTCTGCACAGCATGGGAAAAGACTCAAACATAAGTATCTGCAAAAATGAACATTTGTAAAGAAACTAGAATTATGCCTTCAAACACTAGCTATGTTTGGGTTGAAATGATGTTTGTAAAGAACTTGGAACTATCAGCTATCTACAGGTGTGATATCTTGTGATAAGAAGGGTGAACCACAACAGTTGATAGAGGAGACAAATGAGTATAGGACAATCTTCTATGGAGTTTAGAATTTCTAAATACTCTAACTGCATCATTTTTAGGATTCGTAAATACTATAACAAGACCTTCCACAATTTATAAATACTATAACCTTGTCATATACTAAAGGGGTATGACTACATAATTTTCTTTAAACTGAGTTGAGCATACAGATTTTTATCCAAATTGATTTTCAAACATTGAGAGTTGTAATAATTTCTTGTGCCAAAAGATCTTCTATTTCAGTGCAAGCTTTTTCTCTTCTTTAGACGATGCCCCAATTGATTTCCCTTCAAGACAAAAAATTTGGAAGTGGATATCCATGTTAGCACAAATTTCCTTGAGATCTTTTTAGCATCAGTTGACTTATGGCAGATGTCTTTTCTAGAACCCTTGTGGAGCAAGAAAGAAATGTGATTTTTTTATTTCCAGAACATCTTTGAATGAGCTGAAATCGGATTTCTTTGGGTTTGAGGCTTCTCTTTGTTGTCTTCTACATATAAACTCTCCTCCTTGCTGGCCACGTTCACCATTGTCATCTTCTTCTCCAACAAGAGATGGACGCGTGACATTGTCAAGACATTCCCCAACTCCCTACCTTGGCTTCATATGCAAACTTATGTTTTGCAAGAATAACTACCTTTGGATCTATATGAAATATATATCTATAGGTTTAGTATGAAGTTCCTTGCTTTATAATTCGACCAACAAGGTTATTCATTTTATAATTAAAAATCAAGTCAAGATCTATTTATACATCTCCTACTCAGCTATTTGCAAGAAAGAAGAAAATTGTGGCAATAATATCAAATCAAGATCAAAGTGGTATACACTCTTAGAATCAGATTTATAGTAAAAACAATCCTTTCAGGAATGTCAAAGCAATGATCAAAGAATGAATAAGTGATAGTGTTATGATGGATGGATGATAGTAATAAGAGATATCAATGAGAGCATGTTTCTACTGTGAAACAGACCAAAGAAATTGCAGATGAATGCATGATATCAGAGAAGATCAAGAAAATCAAAACAATGATAATGAAAGCATAAAACAATGATTAAGAATACAACATCAAGATAGTGACAAACCAAACGCTGGTGCAACAAAAGACATTGAAAGAGAATACATCTGGTCATGCCACAGATAGTGACACAAATCAAGATATGTTGTAAGAAGAAAGCAGACATAAAGAAAGAGAGACAATCATTCGATGTTGCAGAGATAGGAGATAGGTTTTGAGAACTGTTACAAGAAGTAGAGTACATCAACATTAGAGGCAGAGATCAGAGGTATGAATGCTAAATTACAGTGGGAATTTTACATGTGTTACAAGAACAAGTGATGGAAAAGGCCATGACAGTCAAGGAGAGCAGCACTTGGGTCCCATTCCTCAGACCGAAGGCCTTCAAAACACAAATAAAGAGGAGAGGCTTGTAGTTGTAGGCACTTCAAGATTGAGAAGTAGACAATCCTAATGAACATGAGAAGAGAAAGTATACAAGAAATTTTTGGGAGAAAAATGTTCAAGAATAGTAGTCTTAGGCTAGTGAAGTATTTGAAATAAAATAAATATTAGTGCCCAAACATAGTTACCAAATAATGTCAGTGAAATTTGATGAGTTTGAGATTTTGTGAGTGGATAAATGGCTGATTAGCATCAAAAAGATTGATTACTTTGTACGACAGTCAAACAAGAAGTTCTAAGCAAAGAAAAGAGAAAAAGTTAAGAAGAAAAGGCACACAAGGATAGAAGCAATGAAAGAGGTAAACAATGAACAGGTACGCACACCTATCATTATTTTGACATCATCAAGCACTAAAGAAATTCAAAAGGACAAGATAGATATGGTAGTGGATGATTTTCCTTGTCATTTTCACTTGAATGAATCTAATGATCAAGTTGAACAAGTTGAAGGGTGCATGAAGGTTGACATTGTTAAAAGAGTTTATATTGCTAATAGTGTTGAAATGGAGGAGGTTGATAAAATCAATGTTGGCGTTGAACTAATAGAAGAAAATGACAGTGATCAGATGGTTGATAAGGTTGATGATAAGGAATTGTAGGGGTTACCAAGACGAATTGAGAAGAAAAATGCAAATTTCATGATTAATATTGGTACTAATCCAATTATTTTTGTGAATGAATTAGTTATTATGTTTATTCTAGTGCAAGTGTCAAGAGAATCAGATTGGGAAAAGCAACATGTTTTCTTTGACATGTCCAAGTACATGGAAAGGAGGGTAGGAAGACCAAGGGTGAAGATGAACCATAGTGATGGAGCAAGTTCCAAAGTTGATGCACGTTTCAAGTGCCTTGTACATTGGAAGGGAATACCAGATGAAAGAACCATTTGGAGATCATATGAAGAAGAGTTCAAATTTAATCTTGTTGCAGGTCCTCACTCAAGGATCTTGAGTTTCATGTCCATGAAGAGTATGGTGCAGGGGCACCTAGCCTTGATGATCAAAGAAGGTCAATGGAAGATTGTAAGCGATCTTGGAATTCTAATAAGGTCATATGAGATCTTTCAATATGTAATGGGGGTTATAAGGGTCAATAAGGTCATAGTGTCAAAATTTGCCAAGTTGCAAGAAAAGTTGTCAAGCAACTTATTTTGCAAACAAACAACCAATAGTGTCTAAAGTGTGTATAAATAGGTGTTTTAGGCATCCACTTGTTGTAAAGATGCCTCTAAAATGTGAATTTGATATTAAAAGGTCAGTTAGGTAAGTCCTTAGGCAAATGAACAAAAAAAATGAAAAAGTTGTCACTAAGAACAATGTTGTCAAAATGCAAAATTAAGGGAAATGGACAATTAGAATAAAAACTAAATTGTTAAATTCGGTTGGAAGGCATGGAAAGCATTAAATATCACTTCTCTGGGTCCTTTGTAAGGGGAGAAGTAGGTATTAATGCAAGTTGTATGAGGATTTAAAGAGAAAAAAAATACAATCAGTCAACTTTATGTATATTCCTTGTATCTGTGATTGTGAAAGTGATATGTACCAGCAAGAGTCGTGACATTTTGATCAAAAATTGATGGAGGACGTTGGACAAGATTGTTATCTTCCATTTGAATCAAGTTTCATTGAATTCCATATTGTATTTAGAAATTTATTGTAATTTCTACACAAACAATCCAATACCTCATCTACGCTAATCAGTGAACAAGAAAATTAAATCTCTCATTTTAGCAATGGGAAAATACAATAAATTGGTAAAACGACCCTTTGCAATTTATATTCTAAAATTCCAAAGTTAAAGATCTTAACAATGTAATTTAGTTATGTTTCAAGAATGCCCTAGGACTATTACAATGGTGTTTAGACTGGTAAGGGCAGGAAGATAAATGTTTATTGCTTTGTTATTGCATTCAATATTGGTAAATGTTGTTGTGGAGTGCGGTAGGTGTATTGGTAAATGTTGTTGTGGAGTGTGATAGGTGACTGTAAAAGTGATATGTACCGACAAGGGTCATGACATTTTGATAAAAAAATTGATGGAGGACATTGGAGAAGATCATTATCTTCCATTTGAATCAAGTTTCATTGAATTCCATATTGTATTTACAATGTTATTGTAATTTCTTCACAAATAATCCAATACCCTCATCTAGGGTAATCAGTGAACAAGAAAATTACATCTCTCATTTTAGCAATAGGAAAATGCAATAAATTTGTAAAATGACCCTTTTAAATTTATATTATGAAATTCCAAAGTTATAGATTTTAACGATGTAATCTAGTTATGTTTCAAACATGCCCTAGGACTATTACAATGGTGTTTAGACTGGTAAGGGCAGGAAGATAAATGTTTATTGCTTTTGTATTGCATTTAATATTGGTAAATGTTGTTGTGGAGTGTGATAGGTGTAAGGGAAGTTGTAAATACTCCCCTTGGGTCAATTTGATAAGGAAATGAAGTTTAAAACATTACA
>MU225843.1:471920-538646 GCA_018584345.1 Thuja plicata
GCATTTAATATTGGTAAATGTTGTTGTGGAGTGTGATAGGTGTAAGGGAAGTTGTAAATACTCCCCTTGGGTCAATTTGATAAGGAAATGAAGTTTAAAACATTACAAGTCACTGCTCCCTTGGAATAAAGAATAGGATTGTCACGGTTAAGATTGAGAAAATAAAATTTTGTGTTAAGTCATTATCCATTAAAATGGGGATTGATTGGAGGTGTTGTCAAGGGACCTTGGAACCTTTGTCTATATTGGGTTTTGTTAAAAAAATGAAGATATCAATCCTTGTGCATAATGCCTTGTTACGACAGGTTATGATAGTTTAGTTAGGACAGAGTACAAAGCACCTTTGAGTTCCTAATGGTGAATAGAAACAAGAGCCACCGAGGGTCATTAATTAGGAAATTATTAATGCCTTCAAACCATCTAGAGATTGGAGAGAGATATTTTGAGTATTGAGTGCCAAAGGTGTCAAGTTTGGACAGTCCAAAGGAGCCAATTAAGCCCAAAAGGAAGAAGACATTCACTCAAAAGAGGAAAAGGCACACAAGGACAACAATAATGAAGGAAGAAAACAACGAAGAGGTACGTACACCTATGATTATTTTCACATCATCAGGCACTAAATAAATTAAAAAGGACAAGATAGATATTGTAAGAAAATGACAGTTGTCAAAAAGCAAAATTAAGGGAAATTGGAGGTGTGGTCAAAGGACCTTGGAACCTCTGTCTATACTAGGGTTTGTTAAAAATTAGAATATTTCAATCCTTCTACACACTAACCTTTTATGGTGGGTTATGAAAGTCTAGTTAGGACTGATTTGGGGAACCCCTTGCCTCTACATCAAATTGGTATAGGAGCCAGAAGACTTTAGGAAAAGGAAACTTGTATTTGGTTGTGACTTTGTGTTTGTGTAGGCTGAGAGGAGAACTAGAGAGGAGAAGAGACCTAGGTTAGGAAAAGGAACAATGGTAGCAAGGTTAAAGGTACTTGATTGAAGGAGAGATGGATTTATTGAAGATATGTCTGTCGGATGAGGGTTCATCAAGGAACAAGCAAGAGAAGAGAAAATCGGCAAGTGTAAAGGAGAAGGAAGATGACAAGGCAGAACGAGAATGTTTTAAGCAAGAGATACAAAGGTTGGATAAAGCTTTGAAAGAGTTGAAGGAATAATTTCTTCTAGATAGACAAAAATGGAACTTACCAATCAAGGAGATGATCACATGGCCCATCAAGAGGACCATTCAAAAGAGGAAAAGGCACACAAAGATCAAAGCAATGAAGGAGGTAAACAATGAAGAGGTACGTAAACCTATGATAATTTTGACATAATGAAGCACTGTAGAAATTCAAAAGGATAAGATAGATATGGTTGTCAATGAGTTTCCTTGTCATTTTCATTTGATTCAAATCTAATGATCAATTTGAACAAGTTGAAGGGTGCATGAAGGTTGAAATTGTCGAAAGAGTTGATATTGCTAATAGTGTTGAAATGGTTGAGGTTGATAAAATCAATGTTGTCATTGAACTAATAGAAATACATAAAAGTGATCAGATGGTTCATAAGGATGATAAGGAATTTCAAGGGTTACAAAGACGAATTGAGAACCAAGATGCAAATTTTATGATTAATACTATTACTAATCCAATTATTTTTGTCAATGAATTTGTTATTATGTTTATTTTAGTGCAAGTGTCAAGTGAATTAGATTGGGAAAAACACTAAGTTTTCTATAAATTGGTAAAACAACCCTTTGAAATTTATATTCTGAAATTCCAAAGTTATAGTTCTTAACGATGTAATTTACTTATGTTTCAAGGATGCCCTAGGACTATTACAATGGTGTTTAGACTTGTAAGGGTAGGAAGATGGATGTTTATTTCTTTGTTATTGCATTCAATATTGGTAAATTGTGTTGTGGAGTGCGATAGGTGTAATGGAAGTTGTAAATACCCTGCTTGGGTCAATTTGATAAGGAAATGAAATTTAGAACATTACAAGTCACTGCCCCCTTGGAATGGAGAATAGGACTGTCACGGTAAAGATTGAGAAAAAAACAATTTGAGAGTTGTCATTATCCATTAAAATTGGGATTGATTAGAGATGTTGTCAATGGACCTTTGAATCTTTGTCTATATTGGGGTTTGTTAAAATAATGGAGATTTCAATCCTTGTGCATGCTTCCCTAGTATGGCAGGTTATGAAAGTCTAGTTACGACTGAGTATAGAGCACTCTTGACTTTCTAATGGTGAACGAAAACAAGAACCACCGAGGGTCATTAATTAGGAAATTATGCATGCCTTTAAACAATGTAGAGATTGGAGAGAGTTCTTTCGAGTGTTGAGAGCCAAAGGTGTCAATTTTGGACAGTCCAAAGGAGTCAATTAGGCCCAAAAGGCAGAAGACATACATTCAAAAGAGGAAAAGGCACACAAGGATATCAGAAATTAAGGAGGTAAACAACAAAGAGGTACGTACGTACACTATGATTATTTTTAAATCATCAAGCATTGGAGAAATTAAAAAGGAAAAAAAGATATGGTAAGAAAATGACAATGATCAGATGGATGATAAGGTTGACGACAAGGAATGGCAGGGGTTAGCAAGAAGAATTGACAAGAAAAATATAGATTTCATTTGAAATGTTGTTACTAATCCAATTATTTTTGTTAATGAATTTGTTATTATGTTTATTAAAGTGAAGGTGTCAAGAGTATCAGATTGGGAAAAGCAACAAGTTTTCTTTGACAGGTCCTCGTACCTGGAAAGGAGGGTAGGAAGTCCAAGGGTGAAGATGAAGCATAGTGATGTGCAAGTTCCAAAGTTGATACACGTTTCTAGTACCTTGTACATCTGAAGGGTACCAAATGAAAGAACCATATGGAGATCTGAGGAAGAAGACTTCAAATATAATCTTGTTATAAGTACTCACTCAAGGGTCTTGAGTTTCATATCCATGTGTATGGACAAGGGTCCTATAATTTTGATCAAAAATAGATGGAGGACACTGAAGAAGGTCGTTATCTTCCATTTGAATCAAGTTTCAATGAATTCCATGTTGTATTCAAAACTTATAGATCTTAATGATGTAATTTGGTTATGTTTCAAGGATGCCCTAGGACTGTTACAATGGTGTTTAGACTCGTAAGGGAAAGAAGATAGATAGTTACTGCCCCTGCAAATGGAGAGTACGACTGTCACAGTAAAGACTGAGAATATAAAATTTTGAGTGTTAATTCATTATCCATTAAAATGGGGATTGATTTGAGGTGTTATCAAGGCTACCTTGAACCTCTGCCTCTATTGGGGTTTGTTAAAACAATGAAGATTTCAATCCTTGTAAACATTGCCCTATTATGGCAGGTTATGACATTCTAGTCAGGACTGAGTACAGAGCACTCTTGAGTTCATAATGGTGAATGGATATAAGATCCATCGAGGGTCATTAATTAGGCTATTATGCATGCCTTCAAACCATGTAGAGATTGGAGAGAGTTATTTTGAGTGTTAAGTGCCAAAGGTGTCAACTTTAGACAGACCAAAGGAGCCAATTAGGCCCAAAAGGAAGAGGATGGTCATTTCCTTAGAGTGTTGTTACAAAACAAAGTTGTGCTATCTTATAATATGTCGACAATCTCAATAAAAGGTTTTTAGATATGTGTTTTTTATTTAAAAATTGGACTTTGTATAAATGTTAGAGTAGGAGCCAACAGACTCTGGGAAAAGGATGCTCTTATGTGGTTGTGAGTTTGTGTTTGTGCACAATTAAAGGAGGTAAACAATGAAGAGGTACGTACACCTATTATTATTTTCACATCATCAAGCACTGAAGGAAATTAAAAGGACAAGATAGATATGGTTGTGGATGAGATTCCTTGTCATTTTCACTTAACTGAATCTAATGATCAAGTTGAACAAGTTGAAGGGTGCATGAAGGTTGACATTGTTGGCATAGTTGATATTGCTAATAGTGTTGAAATGGATGAGGTTTATAAAATCAACATTGTTGTTGAACTAATAGAAGAAAATGGGAGTGATCAGATGAATGATAAGGATGATGATAAGGAATGGATGGGTTTACCAAGAGGAATTAAAATGAAAAATGTAAATTTTATGAGTAATGTTGTTACTAATCCAATTATTTTTTTCAATGAATTACTTATTATGTTTATTCCAGTGTAGGTATCAAGAGAATCTGATTGGGAAAAGCAGCAATTTTTCTTTGACAAGTCCAAGTACATGGAAAGGAGGGTAGGAAGGTGAAGGGTAAAGATGAAATTTATGGGAAAGGGTCATGAAATTTTCATCAAAATTTGATAGAGGACGTTAGAGAAGGTCATTATCTTCCATTTGAATCAAGTTTCATTGAATTCCATGTTGTATTTAAAAAGTTATTGTAATTCCTTCTTAAACTGTCCAAAACCCTCATCTAGGGTAATCAATCAACAAGAAAATTACAAGCTCTCATTTTATCCATGGGAAAATGCTATAAATTAGTAAACTTACCCTTTGCAATGTATATTTTGAGATTGCGAAGTTACAGATATCAATGATGTAATTATGTTATGTTTCAAGGATGCCCTAGGACTATTACAATGTTGTTTAGACAGGTAAGAGAAAGAAGATAGATGTTTATTTCTTTATTATTGCATTAAATATGTGTAAATGGTGTTTCAGTGTGTGATAGGTGTAAGGGAAGCTGTAAATACCCCCCTTGGATCAATTTGATCAGGAGATGGAGTTTGAAACATTACAAGTCACAGCCCCCTATGAATGGAAAATAGAATTAATGTTTTGATTATGAATCTTAATGCAATAATTTGTTTATTTTTTTATAAAACTACTATTTTTTTTCTTTGGATGAGTTCGTTCCCGAGTCTTTGCCAAGTGCGTGTCCAATTTTTTTGTCTGGCAACTCTGAGTTTTTCAACTATGGTTGTGAGTTTGTGTTTGTGCGGGTTGAGAGGAGAACCTGGTTGCTAAAAGAAAAGAGAGGAGAATAGACCTAGGTGAGGCAAAGGCACAGTGGAAGCAAGGAAAAAAGAGATTTTCTTGAAGGAGAGATGGATTTGTTGAATTGGTGTCTTCAGGGTGAGGGTTTATCAAGGAAGAAGCAACAGAAGAGAAAAGAGACAAGTGTGAAGTACAACGAAGATGACAAGGCACAATAAAAAAACTTTAAGCAAGAGATACAAAGGTTGGATCAAGCTTTGAAAGAGTTGAAGGAAAAAATTTCTCTAGAGAGGCAAAACAGGCACTTACCAAGCAAGGAGAGGATCACATGGCCCACCATAAGGATCATTCAAATGAGGAAAATGCACATAAGGACAACAACAACAAAGGAGGTAAAAAGTGAAGAGGTAAGTCCACCTATGATGATTTTGACATCATCAAGCACTCAAGAAATTCAAATGAAAAGATAGATATGGTTGTGCATGAGTTTCCTTATCATTTTCAATTGATTGAATCTAATGATCAAGTAAAAAAACTTGAAGGGTGCATGAAGGTTGACATTGTTGATAGAGTTGATATTGTTGATAGTATTGAAATGGATGAGGTTGATAAAATCAATGTTGTTAATGAACCAATAACAAAAAACGGCAGTGATCAGATAGATGATAAGGTATGATAAGGATTGACAGGGGTAACCAAAAGGAATTGAGAAGCAAAATGTAGATTTCAAGAGCAATGTTGTTACTAATCCAATTACTTATGTCAATGAATTTTTTATTGTGTTGATTCTAGTGCAGGTGTCAAGAGAATCAAATTGGGAAAAGCAGAAAATTTTCTTTGATGGGTCCAAGTTCCTGGATAGGGGGGTAGGAAGGCCAAGGGTAAACATGTAGCATAGTGACTTGAGTATGGTCAATGGGAAGTATGGTGCAGGGACCTAGCCCTGATGATCAAATAGGGTCAATGGGAGATTGTAAAGCATATTGAAACTGTAATAAGGTCATATGAGACATTTCAAGATGTAATGGCGGTTATAAGGTTCAATAAGGTCATATAGTCAAAATTTGTCAAGTTGTAAGAAAAGTTGCCAATCAACTTCTCTTGCAACCAAATGACCAATAGTGTCTAAAGTGTCTAAATTAGTGTTTTTCATGTCCAATTGATGTAAAGAAGCCTCTAAAAGGTCAAATTGATATTAAAAGGTCAATTAGGTAATTCCTTAGGCAAATGAAGAAAAAAATGCAAAAGTTGTCACTATGAAAAATGTTGTCAAAAACAAAAATTAAGGCAAGTGGACAATTAAAATGGAAAAAAATAGTTATAGGTGGTTGGTAGGCATTAAAAGGGTCAAATATCCCTTGTATGAGTCATTTTCAAGGGGAGAAGGAAGTATGGATGCAATTTGTACAAATATTTAGAAGGAAAAACAATAAAATCGGTTAAATTTATGTATTTTTCTTGAATCTGTGACAGTAACACTAATGTGTATGGCAAAGGGTCATGACATTTTGATTAAAAATTGATGGAGGACATTTGAGAAGGTCGTTATCTTCCATTTGAATCAACTTTAATTTAATTCCATGTTGTATTTTAAAAGTTATTGTAATTTCTTCATAAGCTCTCCAAAACCCTCATCTAGGGTAATCAGTGAACAAGAAAATTACATCTCTCATTTTATCCATGGGAAAATGCTATAAATTGGTAAAATCACCCTTTGCAATGTATATTTTAAGATTCAAAAGTTACCGATCTCAATGATGTAATTTGGTTAGGTTTCAAGGATGCCCTAGGACTGTTACATTGGTGTTTAGACAAGAAAGGATAGGAAGATAGATGTTTATTGCTTTGTTATTGCATTCAATATTGGTAAATGGTGTTGTGGTGTGTGCTAGGTGTAAGGGAAGTTGTAACTACCCCCCTTGGTTTAGTTTGATCAGGAAATTAAGTTTGAAACATTATAAGTCGTTGCCACCTGGTAATGTAGAATAAGACTATTACAGTTAAGACTGAGAATACAAAATTTTGAGTGTTAAGTCATTATCCATTAAAATGGGGACTGATTGGAGGTGTTATCAAGGGAACTTGGAAACTCTTTCTGTATTGGGGTTTCTTAAAACAACAAAAATTTCAATCCTTGTGAACATTGCCTTGTTATGGTGGGTTATGATAGTCCAATTGGTTCCAAGTACAAAGATCCTAATGGTGCATGGCAACAAGAGCCATCAAGGGTCACTAATTAGGACATCAGAGAGTTATTTTGAGCATTGAGTGCCAACGGTGTCAATTTTGGACAGTCCAAAGGAGCCAATTACACCCAAAAGGAAGAGGACGGTCATTTTTTTATAGTGTTGCTACAAAACAAACTTGTCCTACCTTCTAATATGTTGCCAAGCTCAATAAACATTGTTCAAATATGTGTTTGTGATTTGAAGGTTGCAGTTTGTATAAATGTTATAGTCAGTAAAGTCTCATTGCAGGACTACAATAGCCATAGTGCACTCTATCAAGGGAAGATTATTTTTTAAGGTGTCAGAATGCGAGAGTTTTATATGGTTGCAAATGTCATGTTTACCTTGTGTAAGATCTAATAGAGTCAGACTATTTGTTGATTTGAATAATTCTCAAGTTTGGCTATTGCCTAGAAGCTTACAAGCGCACCAAATAACATGTTTTATATAATCATTTCCTTGGAATTTTGAAAACTCAGTTGGTGAACCCCTTCCCTCTGCATCAAATTGGTATCAGAACCAGAATACTTTGGGAAAAGGAAGCTTGTCTGTGGTTGTGAGTTTGTTTTTGTGCAGGCTGAGAGGAAAACTTGGCTGCCAGAAGACTAGAGAGGAGAAGAGACCTAGGTGAGGCAAAGGCACAATGGTAGCAAGGTTAAAGGGACTTGTTTGAAGGAGGGATAGATTTGTTGAAAAGGTGTTCGTAGGGTGAGGGTTCATCAAGGAAGAAACAAGAGAAGAGAAAACGTGCAAGTGTAAAGAAGAAATAAGATGACAACCCAGTCGAGAATGTTTTAAACAAGAGATACAAAGGTTGGATTAAGATTTGAAAAAGTTGAAGTAAGAATATTCTCTAGAGAGGCATAAATGGCACTGACCAATCAAGGAGAGGATCCCATGGTAGATTACAGACATCATTTAAAAGAGGAAAAGGGACACAAGGACAACAACAATCAAGGAGATAAACAATAAAGAGGTACGTACACCTATGATTATTTTGACATCATCAAGCATTGAATAAATTCAAAAGGATAAGATAGATATGGTTGTGGATGAGTTTCCTTATCATTTTCACTTAATAGAATCTAATGATCAAGGTGAACAAGTTGAAGGGTGCAAGAAGGTTGACATTGTTGACGGAGTTGATATTTCTATTAGTGTTGAAATGGATGAGGTTGATAAAATCAATATTGTTGATGAACCAATAGCATAAAATGACAATGATCAGATGGATGATAAGGAATGGAAGGGGTTACCAAGAGGAATTGAGAAGAAAAATGTAGATTTCATGAGTATTGTTGTTTATAATCTAATTATTTTTGTCAATGAATTTGTTATTATGTTTATTCCGAAGCAAGTGTCAAGATAATTGGATTGGGAAAAGCATAAATTTTTCTTTCACAGGTCCAAGTACCTTGAAAGGAGGGTAGGAATGCCAAAGGTGAACATGAAGAACAATGATGGTGCAAGTTCCAAAGTTGATGCATGTTTCTAGTACCTTGTACATTGGAAGGGCATGCCAAAGGAATGAACCATTTCAAGATCAAAGGAAGAATAATTCAAATATTTCATATTGTATTTAGAAAGTTATTGTAATTTTTTTCAAAATAGTCCAAAACCCTCATCTAGGGTAATCAGTGAACAAAAAAATTACATATCTCTCTTTTCATCCATGGGAAAATGCTATAAGTTGGTAAAATGACCATTTGCAATGTAAATTATGAAATTCAAAAGTTACAAATCTTAATGATGTATTTTGGTTATCTTTCAAGGATGCCTGAGGACTATTAGAGTGGTGTTTAGACTGGTAAGGGAAAGAAGATAGATGTTTATTGCTTTGTTATTCCATTAAATATTGGTAAATGGTGTTGTGGTGTGTGATAGGTGTAAGGGAATTTGTAAATACCCCCCTTGGGTCAATTGGATTAGGAAATGAAGTTTGAAATAATAGAAGTCACTGTTCCTTGGTAACGTGGAATAGGATTGTCACAGTTAAAACTGAGAATACAATATTTGGAGTGTTAATTCATTATCCATTAAAAGGGTGATTGATTGGAGGTGTTGTCAAGGGACCTTGGAACCTCTGTCTATATTGGGCTTTGTTAAAGAAATGAAATTTTGAATCCTTGTGCACACTACCCTATTATGGCAGGTTATGAGAATCTAGTTAGGACTGAATACAGAGCACTCTTAACTTCCTAATGGTGAATGGCTACAAGAACCATCGAGGGTCATTAGTTAGGATATATGCATGCCTTCAAACCATGTAGAGATTGGAGAGAGTTAATTAGAGTGTTGAGTGCCAAAGGAGCCCATTAGACCCAAAAGGAAGCGAATGGTTATTTCTTTAGAGTGTTGTTACAAAAGAAATTCATCTTATCTTTTGATATGTTGACAAGCTCACTAAAGGTGTTTAAATATGCATATCTGATTTCAAGGATGCAGTTTGTATAAGTGTTATAGTCAGTAAAGCCTCATTGCAGAACTACAAGAGGCATAGTGTAGTCTATGAAGGGAAGATTATTGGTTTAAGTGTTAGAATGCGAGAGAAAATTTTATATGGTTGCAAATGTCATTGTGTTGAAGAATTCTCATGTTTGGTTTTTGCCTAGAAGGTTAACAAAGTACCAAATAATATTTTTTATATAATAATTTCCTTGGAAGTTGGAGATCTCAGTTAGAGAGCTCCTTTCCTCTTCATCAAATTGGCATCAGACCCAGAGGACTCTTGGAGAAGGAAGCATGTGTGTGGTTGTGAGTTTGTGCTTGTGCAGTTTGAGAGGAGAACCTGGTTGCCAAAAGACTAGAGAGGCGAAGACACGTAGGTGAGGAAAAGGCACAATGTAAGCGATGTTATAGGGACTTTCTTGAGGGGGAGATGGGTTTGTTAAAGAGGTGACCGTAGGGTGAGAGTTCATCAAGGAACGAACTAGAGAAGAGAAAAGCGGCAAGTGTGAAGAAGGAAGACGACAACGCAGACCAAATATGTTTTCAGCAAGAGATACAAAGGTTGGATCGAGCTTTTCGAAGAGTTGAAGGAAAAAATTTCTCTAGAGAAGAAAAAATGGAACTTACCAATAAAGGAGAGGATCACATAGCCAATCAGAGGGATCATTCAAAAAAGGAAATGACACATAAGGATAGAAACAATCAAAGAGGTAAACAATGAAGAGGTAAGTACACCTATGATTATTTTGACATCATAAAGCACTAAAGAAATTCAATAGGACCATATAGATATGATTGTTGATGAGTTTTCTTATCATTTTCACTTGATTGCATCTAATGATCAAGTTGAACAACTTGAAGGGTGCATGAAGGTTGACATTGTTGACAGAGTTGATAGTGTTGATAGTGTTGAAATAAATGACATTGATAAAAACATTATTGTTGATGAACCAATAGCAGAAAATTACAGTGATCAAATGGATGATAAGGTTGATGATAAGGAATGGAAGGGGTTACCAAGAGCAATTGAGAAACAAAATACAGATTTCATGACTAATGTGGTTACTAATACAATTTTTTTTGTTAATGAATTTGCTATTATGTTTAATGCAATGCAAGTGTCGAGAATCAGATATGGGAAAGTAGAAAAATTTCTTTGACAGGTCAAAGTACCCAGATAGGAGGCTAGGAAAGCCAAGCGTGAAGATGGAGCATAGTGATGGTGCAAGTTCCAAAGTTGATGTACGTTTCAAGTACCTTGTACATTGCAAGGGCATACCAGAATGAAGAAAAAAAAAGTTATAGCTGATTGGAAGGATTGGAAAGGGTTAAATATCCCTTGCATGAGTCATTTGTAAGGGGAGAAGGAAGTATGGATGCAAGGTGTACAAATATTTAACAAGAAAAATAATAAAATAAGTCAAATTTGTTTATTTTCCTCGTATCTGTGACTGTAACAGTTATGTGTACGGGCAAAGGTCATGACATTTTGTTCAAAAATTGATGGAGAGGGCGTTGGAAAGGCTCCTCATCTTTCGTTTGAATCATGTTTCATTGAATTCCATGTTGTATTTAAAAAGTTATTGTAATTTCTTCGTGAACAGTCCAAAACCCTCCTTTAGGGTAATTAGTGAACAAGAAAATTACATATCTCTCATTCCACCCATGGGTAAATGCTATAAATTGATAAAATGACCCTTTGCAATGTAATTTGGTTATGATTCAAGGATGCCCTAGGGCTCTTCCAATGGTGTTTAGACTGGTACGGGAAGGAACATACATGTTTATTGCTTTCTTATTGCATTCAATATTCGTAAATGATGTTGTGGTGTGTGATAGGTCTATGGGAAGTTGTAAATACCTCCATTGGGTCTATTTGATGAGGAAATAAAGTTTAGAACATTACAAGCCACTACCCTAGTAACAGAGAATAGGATTGTCATAGTTAAGACTGAGAATACAATATTTTGACTATTAAGTCACTATACATTAAGAATGGGATTTATTGACAGTGTTGTCAAGGGACCTTGGAACCTCTGTCCATATTGGGGTTTCTTAAAACATTAATATTTGAATCCTTGTGCACACTACCCTGTTATGGTAGGTTATGACAGTCTAGGTAGGACCGAGTATAGAGCACGCTTGAGTTCCTAATGGTGAATGGCTACAAGAGCTATCAAAGGTCATTAGTTAGGATATTGTGGAAAAGGTGTCAAGTTTGGATAGTCCAAAGCAGCCAATTAGGCCTAAAAGGTAGAGGATAGTCATTTCTTTAGTGTGTTGTTACAAAACAATGTTGTCCTATCTTATGATTTCTTAACAAGCTCAATTAAAGGTGTTCAACTGTGTTTGTGATTTGAAGGTTGCAAGTTATATAAAGGTTACAATCAGTAAAGCCTCATTGCAGGACTACAATAGGTATAGTGCAGTCTGTGAGGGAAGATTAACTGTTGAAGTGTTAGAGAGAGAGAGAGAGAGAGAGATTTATATGTTTGTAAATGTCATGTTTACTTTGTGTAAGTTCTGATTGAGTCGAATTAGTCATTGTGTTGAAGAATTCATGTTGGGTTATTGCCTAGAAGGTTACAAGAGTACCAACTAACATGTTTTATATAATCATTTGCTTAGAAGTTCTAGAACTCAGTTGGTGAACCCCTTGCCTCTGCATCCAATTGGTATCAGAGCCAAAAGATGTTGGGAAAAGGTTGTGTGTGGTTGTGAGCATAGTTTAAAAAATCAGCATAGTGTGGTTGTGAGTGAGTCGAGTCTAGGCGAGTCACTCCCTCTAAACTCATGAGTTTGAGGCATGGACTCATGCAATTCCAACATCAGGACTCCTGAGTCCTTGTTATGGACACTTGTTGCTACTTGGACACGCACAACCACTTATAATTTGATATTTTTTTCCCTTTTTGAGTCATTTTATTTTTTTGCTTTCTCAAAACAAAGTTTTACGGTGACTCTGACGAAATAGAGGATGATGAAGACGAGGAATTTGATGATGATGATGAATTAACTCCTCATTTAAATACCTCAACACCTACTAGTTCAAGGTCTAAAATTTGAGTTATTTTAAGAGAGGGAAAAGGAAGATGTAGTCTTTAGCTTCTTGTTTTTCACATTTGGAAATATCACTATATGTCATTTTGTCAACATTTATAAACTTATGTTGCTAATATACAGTTTAAAGTTTGAAACTATGATGAAATTTCAAATATTGGGTGTTTGGTATTCATATGACGTGTAATGTTTTGATTATGGATTGTATGTTCTCTAAATGCATTAATTTATTTATTTTTTGTAAAACTATATTTTTTTTCTTTTGCCAAGTAAAATGAAGAGGTAACTACACCTATGATGATTTTGAAATTAGCAAGTACTAAAGAGATTCAAAATGACAAGATAGATATGGTTGTGGATGAGTTTCCTTATTATTTTCAGTTTATTGAATCTAATGATCAAGTAGAAAAAGTTGAAGGGTGCATGAAGGTCAACATTGTTGATACAGTTGATATTGTTGATAGTATTGGAATGGATGAGGTTGATAAAATCAATGTTGTTGATGAACTAATTGCAAAAAATGGTAGTGATTAGATACATTATAAGGTTGATGATAAGGACTGGCAGGGGTTACCAAAAGGAATTGAGAAGCAAAATACAGATTTCAAGAGCAGTGTTGTTACTAACCCAATTACTTATGTCAATGAATTTGTTATTGTGTTTATTCCAGTGTAGGTGTTAAGAGAATCAAATTGAAAAAAACAGAAAATTTTCTATGATAGGTACAAGTTCCTGGATAGGGGGGTAGGATGGCCAAGGGTGAAGATGTAGCATAGTGACGGTGCAAGTTCCAAAGTTGATGCATGTTTCAACTAACTTGTACATTGGAAGGGCATACCATATATAAGAACCATTTGGAGACTAGAGGAAGAAGAGTTCAAACATAATCTTGTTGCAGGTACTCACTCAAGGGACTTGAGTTTTTTGTCCATGGGGAGTATAGTGCAGGGGCACCTAGTCCCGATGATCAAACAGGGTCAATGGAAGATTGTAAGCCATCTTGGAAATGTAATAAGGTCATATGAGACCTTTCAAGATGTAATAGAGGATAGAAGGGTCAAAAAGGTCATATAATCAAAAGTTGTCTAGTTGCAAGAAAAGTTGCCAAGCAACTTCTCTTGCAACCAGATGACCAATAGTGTCTAAACTATCTAAATTGGTGTTTTTAACATCCAATTGATGTAAAGAGACCTCTAAAAGGTCAATTTGATGTTAAAAGGTAAATTAGGTAAGTCCTTGGGCAAATGAAGAAGAAAAATCCAAAAGTTGTCACTATGAAAAATGTTGTCAAAAAGCAAAATTAACGGAAATGGACAGTTAGAATGGAAACAAAATAGTTATAGGAGGTTGGAAGGCATGCAAAGGGTCAAATATCTCTTGTATGATTAATTTGTAAGGGGAGAAGGAAGTATGGATGCAAGTTGTACGGAGATTTAGCGAGAAAACAATCAAATCAGTCAAATTTATGTATTTTCCTTGAATCTGTGGCTGTAAAAATAATGTGTACGGGAAAGGGTCGTGACATTTTGATAAAGAATTGATGGAGGATTGATTGGAGGTGTTATCAAGGGACCTTAGAACCTCTCTCTATATTGGGGTTTATTAAAACAATGAAAATTTCAATCCTTGTCGACACTGCCCTATTATGGCAAGTTATGATAGTCTAGTTAGGTCTGAGTACAAAGATCCTAATGGTGCATGGCAACAAGAGCCATCGAGGGTCATTAATTAGGATATTAGAGAGTTATTTTAAGCATTGAGTGCCAAAGGTATCAAGTTTGGACAGTCCAAAGGAGCCAATTATGCCCAAAATGCACAGGACAGTCATTTTATGATATCTTGAACAAAAATTGATGAAGTGCGTTGGAAATGTTAATGTTTTGGCCTTTACGGAAAAGATCAACGCATTGGACACAGTGACAATAATAATAATTGATATATTGGATATATTATTGATATATTTAATTATGATAAATCAGTTGGATAATAATAATAAATATAAAAGGTTATATTTATTATTAAGGATTGATTTTAATAATTAAATATGGAGCAAATAATATAAAAGAATATATTATTATTATGGACCCAAGTCGGCCAACTTGGGAGGCCAAGAGTTTATCTTAATAAGCTCATATATTAGAGCGACTTGGAGAAGGTAAGAAGCAACCAAAAACATAACGTTGCCTTCTCCCTTCAGCAAGATCTTTGGATGGGTGAATTAGAGCAGAATTCAAGGAGAATTAAGCAGCCCTAAAGGACAAATTAGGGAAGAATTCAAGGACATATTGTAGCAGACCTAGAAGAGCATACTTGGACAATATTGGGCAGATTATTAGGGAAAATTATTGCAGCCCTAGAAGGGCGAATTTGAGAAGCTCCAAGGTGCAAATTAGGGCAGCCCAAGAATGGAAAATTAGCATGAATTGAAGCAGTCCTAAGGTGTGAATCTGATAACACATTAAAGACATTCAAAGGGAGATTCATAGAAGTCCTTGAAGGAATAAGTGCAGATTGAATTCATTTCAAAGTCAGATCTGAATGCTGATTAAGATCAATCAGAATTGGAAGAAACTCCAAGTGGGCTAAACTCAACATCCATAGAAGTCACATTGGAGAACTTGAAGTCTGATTTCTGCATACTATCTGTCCTTCTTTGTGATTTCATATTTATATCATGTGCTTAGTGTTTGAAAGACTTCTATAGATTTGCATATTCCTTGTGATAATATGAAAACGTTAACAGGAAAAGGTCATCGTGTTTCATTGAATTTCATGTTGTATTTAAAAATTTATTGTAATTTCTTCATGAACAGTCCAAAACCCTCCTCTAGGATAATCAGTGAAAAGGAAAATTACATATCTCTAATTATATCCATGGGAAAATGCTATAAATTGACAAAATGAACCTTTGCAATGTATATTCTGAGATTCCAAAGTCATAGATCTTAATGATGTAATTTGGTTATCATTCAACAACGCCCTAGGATTCTTACAATGGTGTTTAGAATGGTAAGGGCAGGAAGATAGATGTTTGTTGCTTTGTTATTGCATTCAATATCAGTAAATGATATTGTTGTGTGTGATAGGTGTAAGGAAAGTTGTAAATACCTCCCGTAGGTCAATTTGTTGAGGAAATGAAGTTTCAAACATTCCAAGTCACTAGCCTAGTAATGGAGAATAGGACTGTCACAGTTAACACTGAGTATGCAACACTTTAATTGTTAAGTCACTATACATTAAGAGGGGGATTGATTGGAGTTGTTGTCAAGGGACCTTGGAACCTCTATCCATATTAGGGTTTCTTAAAACATTGACGATTTGAATTCATGTGCACACTGCCCTGTTATGGCAAGTTATGACAGTCTAGGTAGTACTGAGTATAGAGCACGCTTGAGTTCCTAATGGTGAATGTCTACAAGAGCCATTGAAGGTCATTAATTAGGATATTGTGCCAAAGGTGTCAAGTTTGGATAGTCCAAAGGAGCCAATTAGGCCTAAAAGGCAGTGGACAATCATTTCTTTAGAGTGTTGTGACAAAACAAAGTTGTCCTATCTTCTGATGTGTTGACAAGCTCAATTAAAGGTGTAACACTATGTGCTTTTTATTTGAAGATTGTAATTTATATAAAGGTTACAATCAGTAAAGCCTCATTGCAGGACTACAAGACGTATAGTGAATTCTATGAAGGGAAAATTAATTGTTGAAGTGTCAGAATAAGAGAGTTTTATATGGTTGCAAATGTCATGTTTACCTTGTGTAAGGTCAAATAGAGTCAGATTAGTCATTGTTTTGAAGAATTCTCATGTTGGGTTATTGTCTATAAGGTTACAAGAGTACCAAATAACATGTTTTATATAATCATTTCCTTGGAAATTGGAGAACTCAGTTGGTGAACCCCTTGCCTCTGCATCAAATTGGTATCAGAACCAAAAGATGTTGGGAAGGGAAGGGGTTACCAAGAGGAATTCAAAAACAAAATGTACATTTCATGAATAATGTTGTTACTACTCCAATTATTTTTGTCAATGAATTTAATATTATGTTTATTCCAGTGCAGGTATCAAGAGAATCAAATTGGGAAAAGCAGCAAGTCTTCGTTGACAGGTCTAAGTACCTAGAAAGAAGGGTAGGAAGGCCATGGATGAAGATGATAATGATCAGATGGATGATAAGGTTGATGATAAGGAGTCCAACCGAGTCACTCCCTCTGGACTCACGAGTCTGAGGCATAGGCTGCTGCTTTGACACGCCTAGAAACTTATATTTTGATATTTTTTTCACTTTTTTAGTCATTTGTTGTTTGTTCTTTCTCAAAACAAGGTTTCAGGGTAACTCAGACGAAATGGATGATCACGAAGATGAAGACTTGATGATGATGATAAAGAAGAATTAACTCCCCATTTAAATAACTCAACACCTACTAGTTCGAGGCCTAAAATTTGAGATATTTAGGAGAGGGAAAAGGATGATGTAGTCTTTAGTTTGTTGTTTTTCACATTTAGCCATATCACTATGTGTCATTTTGTAAACATTTATAAACTTATGTTGCTGATATACATTTTAAAGCTTGAAAATGTAATGAAATTTCAAATATTCAGTGTTTGGGATTCATATGACATGTGTAATGTTTCGATTATGGATCTTGTGTTCTCTAAGTGCATTAATATATTTATTTTTTTGTAAAACTACAATTTTTTCTTTTGCCGAGTCCTTTCCCGAGTTTTTTCCGAGTCCAAACCCGAGACCAATTTTTTGGTCTGCCGAGTCTGAGCTTATCAACTATGGTTGTGAGTTTGTGTTTGTGCGGGTTGAGAGGAGAACCTGATTGCTAAAAGACTAGAGATAAGAAGAGACCCAGGTGAGGCAAAGGCACAGTCGAAGCAAGGTCAAAGGGGCTTGCTTGAAGGAGAGATGGATTTGTTGAAGAGATGTCTGCAAGGTGAGGGTTTATTGAGGAAGAAGCAAGAGAAGAGCAAAGCAAAAAGTGTGAAGAAGAAATATGACAAGGCCGAATGAGAAAACTTTAAGCAAGAGATACAAAGGTTGGATCAATCTTTGAAAGAGTTTAAGGAAAAAATTTCTCTAGAGAGGCAAAAATGGCACTTGCCAATCAAAGAGACGATCTCATGGCCCATTAGAAGGATCATTCATTAGAGGAAAAGGCATATAAGGACAACAACAACCAATTATTTTTGTCAATGAATTTATTATTATGTTGGTTCTAGTGCAGGTGTCAAAAGAATCAGATTGGGAAAAGCTACAAGTTTTCATTGATATGTCTAAGTATCTTGAAAGATGGGTAGGAAGCCCACGAGTGAAGATGAAAATGATTAGATGGATGATAAGGTTGATGATAAGGGCTTCAAAAAAACAATAAAGAGCAAAGGTTTGCAGTTGCAGGTACTCTAAGATTGAAAAGTAAACAATCATAACAAACATGAGAATGGAAGGTATATAGGCACTTTGTGGTAGCAGAAGGTTCAAGCGTAGTAGTCTTAGGCTAGTGAAGTATTTGAAACAACATAAATAATAGTGCCCAAACACAATTACCAAATAAGATCACTGAAATTTGAAGTTTGGGCTTATGTCTGTGGATATGTAATGATCCCAACTTGCTATCTTAAAGAATAACTGCAAGAACTCTGATATTTCTTCAAAAGGTCGATGTTGTCCTATTGTTTGCCAAAAATGCCTATGTATCTTGTTTGTTTACTTACTCAAAGAGAGGAAGAATACACAACACTACTTTGACTATTTTCACTAATGCTGGAGATTCTTATTTATAATAAGCAATGCTATCTATTATAGAAAATAGTGCATTTGCCTTACAACAGGAATACCATTGATTTTTATTACCAAAAATGAATACAGTGAGACACAAATTTTGTTACAGAATAGAGAGATTGATAACCAATGCACCTTTATTACATCTAGTGTTGAACTTCCGCAATGACTGATGTGATGTTAGAACCTCTTGGCTATCTGCACTTCGCCCTTCACTTCTATTCCAGCAACCCGATAATATATTGTATGTAGCGTGGCAATGTGAAGGTTCTAACACCTTTGAAGTTTTGGACTCTAGGCGTTAGGCACAACAAGAGTTACACCTGCACTGCATTCTAATTCTGACTCTTTGGCACAGCCTCTCTAGTATTGTACAAAGAGCAGCCACCTCTTCACAGCCTCCAAGCCATAACACGGACGACAGTTCTTAATCCACGCGTCTATCCTTGTGATGATTTGATGCACTGTTAGCACTCCAGCAACACCCCCGTAAGTCACGATACCATCTCTGTGATTGGCATAATGGATGTTGTAATGACCCTGACTGTGATGGTAGTGTAGGGATTTCCACGTCTATCAGTTGATGTGATACTACAGCGTGAGTAAAGACCTTAGAATGTTGGGCCAACCACCAAACGCGGGAGATGAGTCACTTCATCTCTGTCGTAATCACTAGCAGCTGGTCTTCATAAAACTCAGGTGGCTTCAAAGGTCTGATAACAACTTCTGCCTTCCTGCATGAGATATGAATAGACTTCAATAGCTTATGTCACTGAGTTCTATACTTGTCGTGGAAAGCTGGAATGTTGTCTTGAACTGATATCAACATAAATCTGGAGATAATTTATCTGTTTAGAGTTGTTAATCACTGCTACTGAAATGCTACTTTCATACTCACATATTTAAGTTCCAATGTGAAATTTGGATGATCTCACCGATGAGAGAATGTTGAGGCTAAGTCCAGTTTCTCGAATTCTTCCCAAGGGTTTGCGTCCTCAAGAGCAATGCAACCAGTCACATAAGTAACCAGAATTTAATTTCTTCTTGTTTATAATATTTCATGGTTCTATTCCCAAGAAATCCCACTTGCTTTTGTAACCACAAAATGAGAGCCATTACACCAAACTAAGCAATGTGGGATAAAAGCACTTTTGTCATCTAGTCACTTAAAGTACTTTTGTCTTTTAGTCACTTAAGTCACTTTATAAAAATAAAGTAACTTAAAGTTATAACATTAAAGTGACTTTATAATATCTCTTTATGAGATAAAGTAATCCAACTATAGAGATTGAACTTAGATATTAAATAAATGTCCATGCCCATGTAACCAAGTGATTGATTGGCATCCTCTGTAAAGTGGCCATTAGACTATCCGGATGGCTAGATAGGCTAATCAGGCATAAAATGCACTACTGCAGGAAAGGGGACATTACAGTTCTCCCTTCTCAGGATTGCTTGCCCTCAAGCAATTTCAAAGTTGGGTGTTGCAAGATAGACTCACCCTCCCAAGTGGCATCCTCATATGGCAAGTCTTTCCACCAGATCAAATACTCACGAACAACCCTATTCTGTAATTTTCTTTCCCTGACCTCAATAACTTCTGCTAGAACCAAAGCCAGTTTACCCTCCTCATCCAATGGAGGTAAACTACCCGAAGCTACTACCTGCTGTCTGATTACCTTCTTGAGGCAAGAAACGTGGAAGACGTTGTGAATCTTGTTATCAGATGGAAGCTCCAACTCATAGGCCACCTCGCCAACTCTCCTCGAGATGCGATAAAGGCCATAAAATCTAGGCCTGAGCTTCTCTGATCCACTCTTCTTCAGTGAGATCTGTCGGTAAGGCTGTAGGCGGAGGTAAGCCATGTCCCCTATCTCAAAATTCCGCTCTACCCTGTACGATCAGCGTACATCTTTTGCTGATTTTGTTCCCTCTGAATATTCTCCCTGAGAGAATGGAGAATGTCTTGGTGATCCCATAACCAGTCACTAGCTATCGAAGCCCTGTTGTTCTGTAAAGCCAAATCTATGAAGGATAGTGGCTTGTTGCCATAGAGTGCCCTAAATGGCGACATGCCTTTGGTCATATGATAAGTGAAGTTATAACAAAACTCCCCCAAGTATAGCCAATGGACCCATGCTCTCTACTGCCCTACTACATAGTTCCTGAGGTAGCCTTCCACCCATTTATTCACAATCTCTGTTTGTGGGTGGTAACTGGTATTAGGAGTCAACTCCGTGCCCGCCAACCTAAAAAGTTTCTGCCAGAAGGTGCTAAGGAACTTGTTGTCCCTGTCGCTCACAATGGTCGTAGGGAGTCCATGCAGTCTGAAAACCTCACGAAAGAATAATTCTGTTACCTGTGAAGCTGTCTAGTCTGCTGCAATGGCAAAGAAATGAGCGAACTTGGTGAGTCTGTCGACCACCACAAAAATACTATCCTTACTCTGCACTTTCAGCAACCCAGTGATGAAGTCCATAGAAATAGCCTCCCATTTCTTAGCCAGAATAGGATGGGGCTGCAAAAAACCCATTGGATGAGTGTGCTCTGACTTGTTTTTCTGACAAGTCTGGCACTCCCTAAGATGCTGGAGGACATCGTCCTTGAGGCCCTTCCATGAGAACCTCTCCCGGATATACCTGTAAGTCTTAAAGAACCCTGGATGCCCTCTTGTAAGAGTGTCATGCACAACCCTCAAAATCATAGCCTTCAGCTTCGAACCTAGCACTATGTAGATCTTGTCCTTGTAGAGAATGATGTCATCAATTACCTTGTACCTGTCATCTGGAAGCTGCCTGTCCAAAATCTGACATGTTTGAGTATCCTTAGAATACTCAACCAGTAAGTAGGATTTCCAATCAGTGGAAACCTCCGAGAGAACACAACAAGTTGCAAATAAAAGTCTCCTAGATAAAGCATCGGCCACCACATTGTTTTTTCCTTTGACATACTCGATGTCAAAATCCTATGTTTGGATTCTACTAACCCATTTCTGTTGCCTCTCGTTCAACTCTTTCTGGTCCAAGAAATAGCGTAGGTTGTTGTGATCTGTTCTGACTGTGAACTTTCCACCCACTAAATATTGCATGAATTTAGCTAGGGCGTGCATGATGGCCAGCATCTCTTTGTCATACGTGGAGTACAACCTCTCATTGTCCCTGAGTTTCCTGCTCTCATAAGCTATGGGATGTTTGTCCTGCATCAATACTGCACCTATCCCAATACCTGAAGCATCACATTCAAGAATAAAAGGACGAGAGAAATCTGGTAGTGCTAGAACCGGGCATGTGCTCATGATAGTCTTGAATTTGTTGAAGACTATCTCAATATCACCTGCCCACCTGAAAGCCCCTTTCCGAGTGAGATCGGTGAGGGGTGCAACTGCTTGAGAGAATCCCTTTACGAACCTCCTATAGTAAGAGCATAAACCAAGGAACCCCCTCAACTCTGAAACATTCCGCGGTGGCAGCCAATCTAGGATTGCCTATATTTTCTCTTGATGGACCTTGACTCCATCTACCCCTATCACATGTCCCAGGTAGAGGATCTTGGTCAACCCAAACTCACACTTGGATTCTTTAGCAAAGAGAAACTGATTCTCCATGATGCTCAGAATCTCATCCAAGTGTCTCAAATGCTCCTTCCATGTCTTGCTGAATACCAATATGTCATCAAAAAATACTAATACACTCTTGCGCAACTATTTTTTGAAGATATGATTCATGCAAGACTGGAATGTAGCCAGAGCGTTAGTGAGCCCAAATGGCATCACTAGAAACTCGTAGTGCCCATAATGGCAGCATAACGTTGTCTTATGTACATCCTCTTCACAGACACGAATCTGGTAGTACCCTGATCGAAGATCTATCTTCGAGAAGTAGACTGCCCCGTGTAACTCGTCTAGCAGCTCATCGATTCGGGGAATAGGATACCTATTTTTTATGGTTCTCTTATTCAAAGCACGGTAATCAATACACATGCGGAGAGTACCATCTTTCTTCTTTACCAATACCACTGAAGAAGCAAAGGGTCTGGAGCTGGGTCTGACGTGTCCCATGTCCAAGAGTTCCTTTATCGTCTTCTCTATCTCTTCCTTGTAGTCCCTAGGATGACGATTAGGAGTAGTAATTATGGGCTTAGCGCCCTCCTCCATCTGAATGATATGCTCAAACCCTCTATCTGGAGGCATCCCTAGTGGGATATCCTCAAAGACCCGCTTGTACTTATCAAGCACACTCTGAATGTCAGCGTGAACCTATTGCCCTGAATCCGGTGTGTGTTTGGAAGATATAAAGCATTGAGCTGGCCATTCCATGTCACTGTGGTTCATGATGAGCTCCATCCTATGAGTAGAAACTAATCTAGGCCCGCCATCTGGCATGGCCTTAAGAATCACTTGCTGATCACCCTGTATAAACTCTAATTGTTTCAGCGTGTGATCAATGGTGTACTTGCCTAGGGTCTGCAACCATTGCATGCCCAATATCACATCCAGACTATCCAAGTCAATGACATAAAAATCTGCCTCTAGCAAGTAATCTCCAAAGTGTATTAAGAGACTAGAGATCTTCCCTGTACAACTCAATAAATCCCCTCCTGCTACCTTTACCTATAACATAAGCATGAACAATTTTAACTTATAAAAGAAACTCTTAAAGATATCGGTCCCAACAATACACATTAAAACAAGCAACTTGGTGGAAGATTTGAATGCATCATATCAATTGTTAAAAAGCTTCTATGTTGATAAAAGGCATATTCAATAATGTTAGAAATGTGAAAACGTTGTAACAATGATAATGGATGTCTATGAGGTGTTGATAGAATGCTGCCATTATAATACGGAAGCATAAATTAATAATAACATCAGAGCCAAAAGAACCACCGGTTCTATCTTATAAAGGTAACTGTGAAAGACAACACTACCATCACTAAAAATTAAAAGAGGAAACTTGGTTGGACATCTGAAGGCATCATAGCATCTGGAAACTATATTATGAATAGCAATTGGGATTGTGACCCAACTCACCTCTTCTGGTATGGATTGGGATTTGCCATGATAAAGATACAGACAGCAACTAATGGGGCTTCTAAAGAATAGCGCCTCTCAAAAGTATTAAAGTCAACAGCAATTATGTTTAAAATAAACTGTCTAAGAAAGTGCCCGATTTAATAACAGACAAACCTTATGATATTAAAAGATGATTATGTAAGCGATTTTAATGTGATGTCTTATGGCAGCGATAGTTAAGAGAATTGAAATATGAAATTCGAATATATGCAGCGATTAAGATAAATAATCAGCAATCTGCTTTCCAAAAGGTAACTAAGCTTATCCAAGAGCAGCGGTTAATATAAAAATGTACAGCTGCAATAGTGAAAGAACTATTATTTAACAAAATGGTTCGGTTTTCTACGTATATTTTAAGATACATATGTTTGGAGAAAAATTGTGATTTGACTTATGGAACAAAGGAGTGATGCTGAAAATTGTTAATATATTCTTTCTAAATTCTATGATTTGGAAAAAAACGAAATATCTAATGTTTATTCTGTGTAAGATTAGAGAAGTTAGCAAAAGGCATGTCTCTTAGATGAGAGGCATATTTTCAATGTGTATAAAGAAGATCTAAATCACTTCAGAAGTGACAGGGAGGAATACAGGAAAAATATTTATGAAGAATATATGTTCGGAGAATAAAGGTAGTGATTAAGTCAATATAGAGATTTGATAGTAACAGACATACCACTCAAATAGGTATATCATTTTAAAGAGTTGTAAAACCTTGGTGTGATGAGACATAGTGGGCAACAGTAAGACTATATAAGATTTTATAAGAAGAGTACGAAGATTTCATAGCAAATTTTGAAGAAGCAATTATGGCAGACCTATGAAAAGTGTAGCAAATTTGTGCAACATATCATATAAGATTTCTGGAAAATACTAAAACAGTTTTGTGCAAAAAGATTACGATAATTATGTGTGTTTTTCAAACACAACAAAACATATGCACTAAGATTCATTTATTAAAAGATAATTGCAGATATTGTGAACAAGACTCTAGCAGTTTGTAGCACGTTTGAAGAAGAAGTTATAGCAGATTTATGAATAGAGTGTAGCAGATTTGTGGAAGAGATTGTAGAAGATTTGTGGAATATAAAATAGAAGTTTCGTGGAAAGATATTTAGAGAAAATGATTGATTCATTATCCATTGATTAAGCGACATTACTAAGGTGGGACCTTCATTTTGAAGTTGGTGTTTCTTAGAGTAGTGATGGGTGTTTGTCACTAAGTTGGTGCTTAGAAGTGGAGGTATCACTACGTTGCCGTTTAGAAGTCAGGGTTGTTCCCTTTCTAGGTTGGTGCCTACATTCAAAAGTAGAAGTTGGTGCTTCCAATTGGAATTAAATATGGAAATTGAAATCATTTTTCCGAAGTTTCTTTTGAGAAGAATAAAAATGCTAATTTGGAGCTCATTTCGAATATACTTGATTTGTTTAATTTCACTCATTGAAGCTTGATTCATTCAGCATATTAGGCTGATCATTCCAGAATTCATATTGAGCTTATTGTAAGCATTTGGGCATTGAGAAGGAGCTGGAAATATCAATTATTTGCAGATCTACAGTAGCTATGGTTTGAAATTCGCTAGTTTTTATATTTTTTTTCAGCTAGGGTTTTTAATTCACTGGGTTTAATAATTTTTACAGCTACCACGACTTTATTTGGAGTGACATTTGAAAGCCCTTGGAGGTGGAATGCTATTTTTATCGCTGCTGGAATATTTTATGAGATTTTGCATAAGGGGTTCGCATATTTTGGAAGGGTTGAACAAGGTACAGCTAGGGTTTGCATATGTTGACACCAGGGTTCAGGTATTTTGCCGCTGGTATCAACCATTATGGTCATCTTTTGGGGCAACCGTGCCATCTACACGTTGTTGAGCTTCCATCCTTGCTTCTGGTTATGTGAGGATTCATTGTGATTTGTAATAAACCTCAAATCTTAAGTAATCAAATTATTGTTGCAAATCTTCCACGAATGCAGAAAACAATGGTGATGAGGCCATTGTGGATTCAAGTAGTTGCAACTTCTTCCTCAATGGAGTTTCCATATGGCATTGTACAATAAAACCTTTACTATTACATAGGGTAGTGCACGAAGACAAAGAGGTTCTATTTCAGCCCGATGACCTTGATATTTAACATGTTCAAAATTATTGATGTTTTAAAGAGTCGTGACATGCAAATCATGGAAGAATTTGATATATTCGTAGGAAAAGAGGCAAGAGTTCAAACTTGGATAATGGCCAAAAAATCAGGTGAGCAAGCAGCCATTTGTCTATTATACAAAATAGAACCTAATATTTATATTGAGGTCAGCAAAGATGAATGCTGGATTAAAGCCATGGAGGAGAAACTAAGTTGAGGTTTGAGTTACAGATAATGAACGACTGCAGGGATGCATTAAGTGCTTCGATATATATCCTCTCTTCAAATCATATTGCAGATAAGTCGATTGATGTTGTAATGAACAACATATAATGTAAGTTTTTTTTATTCATGTCATCTTGGAGATACGAGCAGACTAGGTACGCGACAAGAATAGAATATTGTGCGACAACAACTTTGTTTTTTTTAATATAAATTATAAAGAATGAAAAACTTGCCTTCAGTCTAGAAGGGTGTGTTCCCAATGAAGAAATGAGTCTGTGTGTATAATTGAAGCATGACTCAATTTGTTCAAATGTTTATATCTGCAGACTTAAAGGAAATAACAAGTTTATGAGTGTTCCATTGATTATCTTATTGAAGTAAAGTTTTATATGAAGGAGTGTTGAATTGCAGTGACTATTTCCTTGTTATAAATGAATATATGTTAGAAGGTTGCAGAGCTTCGGGTTGTTGCAGATAAAAGGCAATAAGTTTAATGTTATATATTGAAACACAGTAACCCTTTAAAACTTGTTTATTCTTTCTGTAAAAATGATGTGCAGGGGTTGGTGCTCCTAGAGTTGACCTTATACATGTGATCAGTGTGATCTCTTGCCAGTGTAGCATACTTGTAACAAGTCAGATTTTGGACAGTGACACCAAATAAAAATATCTCTCTTAGTGGTTTTTCACCATTTAAGTGCTTTCAACTCAATTAACTGTGTTTTGAACCATACATGTATGACTTTTGTGCTTTATGTTTCTTAGTGGTGTTTTCATTGGTCTCGTATTCCAACAGGGTACTTTACTAACCTTTCCTTTTGTAGCCTTGTATTTTGGTCTATTTTTTCTTTGTTCACTCATCGCAATTTCCATAGGGGTTGTGGAGGAACCAATCTTTCTTGCAAGGTAGGCAGAACCTTATCTTCTCATCCTCTTTGGCGTAGTACAAGTACCTTCATCGAGTAAGCAAATGGAATAAGCTTCTTAAATGAGACCCATTGAAATATAGAGCACAAAACTTCTACTCTTGCACTTGTCCATATCAGATATTTTCAAGCGTATTTTGTCCGAGATTTGTGAAGGAGTACAAAATCTCTTATTATTTTGATGAATAATTAATTCCAAAAGACCTTGATATTTTTCATTACGTCTGCATCAATTTCATACAGTAGCTCGATTAGCCACCCAACCCTATGTTGTACTGCCTCTACGAGGAAATTGACTCTTCACTTCATCTTTTTCAAGAATATCTTCAACATTCCCTATAATCTAAATAGAAAGCGGGATGACTTTTCCATAACCTTATCCTTCATACAAACAGGGACCCACACCTAAATTGGTACCTGTTCTCCTTTGTTTTATTCACATTTTCCAACACTTGTCAAAGGAGCTAATAAAAGTGGAATCATTCTCTGACAATCACCATCAATTGCCTCCCATAGATCGCAGTTGCAGATGTTGAACCTTTGCAGTTTTAAAACTATATTTTATGGTTTGAAGACAATGTGATGCAAAGGATTATCAAGATTCATTATCATTTGATGCTTCATTAATCAAGGAAGAAAGAACAAATTTAGATCAGTTAGAAGAAGTAAGTGACGACTAAAATATGTTTCAACAGGCCAAAATAATTGATGAACATTCAATTTTTCAGCAAGAGGGAGATAAAAACAAAGAATTGCAAATCATTCCAATAGGACTATCAATCAGTAATCTTATTTTGAATGATGAATTAAAAAGCATCCTTGGACAGATTAGACAAATATATATAATAGATGATGAGAAACTTGTCGAAATGGAGCCAAAGAATGAAGAAAAATTCAAATTGGCACTGAACTTGAAAGAGGTTGGAGTGAAGGAACAAAAGCTTCCATTGGCGAAATTGCATCAAAAAGATCGAAGGCGAAATATACACAATCAACTTTCACCTCCCAAACCCGTCCACTCAAAACAAGAAATTCCATTCGAGGACAAAGCATGACAAGTTTTTTCTCTACTTACCACTAACTTTGAAGGTTATCAATTCGATAATGGAAATATTTGAATGCCAACTTGTCTGTCGATGAACCATGGAACTAACGAATTGCACTAATTATTAATATTGCATAATAAGTGAAGAACCTATGAATTTCACCAATTATTGATAGTATAAATAGATTTCCTTTTAAAGAAGATAATTATAATAAGCTTGATGGAGATAATAGTGTTGACAGGTATAGAAGAGACTATACAAATATGAAGATAGGTAACAAAGATAATAGTAACACGAGTCTTTGTTTAGCATAGACCCATTTATAAGAAGATTAATATGCTAATGATTCAAATAATGAAGTGTCATCTTTGGCAGTTAAGAAGAATCCTAGTAATACGTCTAGAAGTTGTAATGCTACAAAAAATAGGGAAATATAAACAGTAGTGAGGATCGCTCTACATGCAAGAGAATAACCAAAACCCTACATATTTGATTACGAAAGGTCAAATCATATCATGCTAAGCGAGTCATATCCATTAATCGCAAGCGTAAAACTGATAATATGTGATCTGTACTGCCTTTCCCATTTGCTTTTATGCAGAACATTTATCTAGAGTAAGATTCTCTATTGTGCCTACAGTTGTGCCTCTATGCGAACGGATGTCGATCATTTGTGATAGTGCAATTTTAATAGTTAGATTATGCGGTTGTATAAGCTTGTTGCTTGTTATGAATTTAGACAGACTTTGAATTTAGTTACTATATGACTATTTTCTTGTTGTGATATTGGTGGATTACTGAATGGCTTGTGTACCCACTTCTGAGTAATTCATCAAGCTACAATTTATTGTGTGTAAAAGGAGACAGAATGTTAAATTGTAATAATGGTTAATTAATTTTGATTGTGTTCTTGAATAGCTTGGGCACCCGCACTCTTGTTTGTAAATCAACGGATTTTATTGTTGAGCAGAGTGCTCGCAATAGCTGCGAGAAAGGAGACTGATGTGGTAGATGATCATTTTGCAATGTGCCATTGTATTTGTTCTCGTTATGGAAATGGTGGTTACTAGTTACCCTTGCATGTTGTGACTGTCACGAATACAACAAAAACATTTATGAAGAATATATGTTCAGAGAATAAAGGTAGTGATTAAGTTAATATAGAGATTTGGTAGTAACAGACATACCACTCAAATAGGTATTTCATTTTTAAGAGTAGCAGTAAGACCTTGGTGCGAGAGTGATGTATATTAATAAACAGATAGATTGCAGACATAGTGGGCAACAGTAAGACTATTTCATATTTTATAAGAAAAGTATGATGATTTCATATGAGATTTCGAAGAAGCAATTATGGCAGTTTTATGGAGAGTGTAGCAGATTTGTGCATTAGATCATAGAAGATCTCTGGAAAATACTCTAAAAGTAGTGTAAATTGATTACCAGAGTGATGTGCATATTTCAAACACAACAAAACATATGCACCAAGATCCATCGAGAAAAAGATAGATTGCAAAGCAGGTTTTGAAGAAGAAATTATTGCAGATTTATGAAGTGTAGCAGATTTGTGTAAGATAACGTAGAAGATTTGTTTACTATAATATAGCAGTTTTGTGGAAAGCGATTAATAGGAAATTAGGGATTCATCACCTGTTGATTAAGCAACATTACTAATGTTGAACCTTGATTTCGAAGTTGGTGTTTCCTAGAGTGATGAGCACCTCTCACTAAGTTGGTGCTTAGATGTGGAGGTATCACTACGTTGTTGCTTAGAAGTGACGGTTGCTACGAACATTCAAAAGTGGGAGTTAGTTTTCCCATCACCATTTCCACATTTACAAATTATGATATTATGTTTATATGTACATTATTGTTAGAACTCCTGATATAATATTGTGGTTGATAAAGTATTAAATTTGTAAATATTATTGTCATACTGTTTCATCCACACCACCCATATGACTTTGTCCTCTTCACAAGGAAGATAACATGCTCAACGTATGAAAATCTACTTCATAGAAAAGATGGTTGTGAAAAGCTGCATAATCCAGTGGGTGATATTAGACTCTTATCTTAATAAGAAAGGATGGTTTGAAAAGAATGTTGGTCATAAGATTAATAAAAAATAGGTTATCATTTTAAAAGGATTGCAAAAGCATGCACATTGAATTTGAAAAGTCATGTAACAAAACGTGAGGCCAATGTATCAAGTCAATAAATACAATAAGAGATATTGAAATTACGTTAAAATTGTTCCAGTTTCAAACAAATATCATTTCCATAGGGACTATTATAAAATAAAATGGTTTGAGTTCATCCTTGCATTATTTAGGGATTCAAAACTCACTATGCAAAAAAAATGTTAAGGCTTAGAACATCGATAGACTCTAAAACATTGTATGCACATTAAATATTCATCAAAATGTTACACATGTTCAAGACATACTATAAACCCAAACATTTACATGTAAAAATTAAGGATGAACAAGTTTTGAATATTTTAGTCAAGTTGCGAATAATTGCTTGTTATGGTTGTGTACATATAGAGGTTTCACATGATTTGAAAGTCTTGTATTCTATAAGGCAAATGAAATAACGGAACACCTTCTGATCTCTAAAATTTCACTCTGTTTCCAAGATTAAGCTTTTTCCACTTCTAAAATTATCTACTTAGTCCACTTAGTGTGCAACTAGTAAAAGTTTATTTTCTTAATGAAGAGCTATGCATGTAAAATTGCATGTTCATAAATTCCTTTCATTTTGTTGTTCAAAATTACCTTGTAATGATTTAGGAGAATTGTACTGCAGAACTGTATATTGAGTTGTGTGGCTTAAACCATTGACAAAGAACAACAATTTTCTTTTTGTGTGAACTTTTTGATTTAATATCAGAATAGGAAGATCGTGGCACAATTGAAGTTGCACAAAATGTTGAGTGAAGCTTTTTCAAAGTTGACGTTGTACACAAAAAGTTTGCGAGCAAGATGTCTTGTTGATGAACAATTTTAAGATTAAATATAGGAAGATGCAAACTGTTTGTGTTAGCTGGTTCATAGATGATTTTTTATGTCGTGAATGAGCTAAGATGATGTTCTGTAGTTGAACGACACTTTCTACAGTTATATCGGAAAACTTGTACGATACTTACTAGTTTTAGTTAGTTGCTATTTTGTCAGTTGGAAGTTTGTGCTAACTTTTCATTTTCTGGAGTTACAATTTATAGTAATAGCTATTTTCAGCAGCTAGTGCCATAAGGAATGCCAACACGACCAGTGCTTGGTTTTCTATTTTTTTTAGTATTGTGCACCTAGATATTATTATTTGACACTGAATAGTAGTCCAGGCCACTATAATTAAAATCATTTTATTATTAATGTTAAATACAATGTTTAGATTAGATAAAGTGGGATTAGACGCCCTGAACCCAAAAAAAAGTAACATCAAGCTGAAAGAAGTGAAAACAAAGGGATTCATAAGAAGTGAAAACAAAGCGCTTTTGAACAACTGTTTGGAGCAGATGAAACACTCCACTACGAAGGAGCAAAGGTATTGGGTCCCACCAAACATGAAAATGCAAGAGGACTAGAAGAAGAAGGAACCAATGCAAGACCACATACACATGCTAGGGAGGAGAAGGCACCAAGCTGTAAATATTAAACAAACAGAGAAACGGAATAAAAACACAATACAAAGAAGAGAAGACACAATAGACACGATTTTATCGTGGTTCGACAATATGTGTATGTCCACACTCGAAGCAGGGAATCCTTATATTAACTCAATCAATCTTACAATACTTGACATCTAATCATTAATCGAATTCATGACCATACAACCATTTATAAAGAGCTCTTCTAGATACGAAGAGAAGAGGGAAATGAATGGTCATGTGACTGTTGGGCTTCACATCCCAACAATCTCCCCCGTGAAGTCCAACTGACACAGCCATGCAGTGTGGCGTCCCCTGCTTCCTGTTTTGAAACTCAGAGAACAGCGAGAGCTTGAGAAGATCTCAACTTCATAAGACTTTGCTCTAGCACCATCCGAATGAGTCTTCTCCACATCAGATCGGAGTCAAAATTATCTTCTCCTTGATACTACAACCCATTGCTCATATAGATTGCATCATTCTTATTGTCGTTCTCATTTAGGACAACATTTTCATCATCAGTCAGTGCTGAGGACTGTCTGTCCTTTACTGTCCAAATATTGCATAAAAGCTCATCTAAATTCATAATGTTGTGCGGCTTTCCCACATGGAATTCCTCCAGGATCAAATTATAAAGAGAATTTTGTCCAGCCAATTGTAGAAATTGCGAGCTAGGACCGTCGTTTGACAACAGCATAGTACGAGACCCCATAAAGCCCTGTCGAAGGAACTGCAACTGATTGGGTCCCACATTGTCAGCAAGGCACACAAACATCACATTGATCCCTGCAATGACATCAGCATTCTTTGTTGCCTGCTGTTGTGAGTCGACATCCTTAACAGTCTGCGCTACATAAGCCACACCAATCTCCTTAATGAGCATCATGGAAGAAATGTTCGCTATTTTGCCAGTTCTGAATTGGGCCTGCTGAAGCACATCCAGTCCGTTGAAAAAGGGCACTATAACCCTCTGCAGTCCTATGGAGTCAAAAGTGTCATACACATAATTTATGAACATTTCTGCATTGTTTTCTGCCCTCCTTGCATCATTTAACTTCTCCAAATTGGTGGTTTGTTGGCTGTTTACATTGCCTTGAACACCATGGGCTGCAGAAAACATGTTTGTGTGGACAGAGTCCACATCGCCGTGCATTGCACTTAGGCCTGCGCAACAGCTCTCTCTACTTCCCGTGGCAATTCATTGCCATCATTTTTTTCTCCACACAAGTCTTGGTCAGTTTGATGATTGTGCGTGGGATGAGGGTCGTCAGCAAGGTGCCCTTGATCATCCTGTGGCTGCCTATGTAGTGAACGTTGCAGGCAGTTCATTGTGATAGTTGTATCCCTTGAGGTGGGAGTTAAAATAGGGCTTTTCTCCCTTAACGCTGGATAAGTATAAACATTGCCATTCCATGGCACAACCCGTAGACTCGGCGGCTCCCACTGGGCAACAACTTCTTTCCAGTTGGGAGAAAGCTCCTGCAGCTCCTCCTTCCTATACTAAGCTTTGTTCATCACATCATCGTCCAACACAACATTAGCCTGAGCTTCTCCCTCCATCACATCATCCAAGACAACATTAGCTTGAGCTTCTCTCTCCATCACAGGCAAATTCTCTTCTGCATAAACCCAAACGTTATCTTTTCCAAAACGGGGCATGCCCACCGGCGAAAATAGAGCATCTTTGGTGAACCACTTCACCTGCGTATATCCTTGAGTTGTTTCCTGGCGCGAGTATTGGTTATAATTCTGGTATTGCTCATATCTTTGAAACTCCACAGCAGTTTCAACTTGGGTCTCCGTCATCGATTCTCTTGGAGAATTCTCTCCACCTTCGTCTCGTCTTCCTTCTGTAATTTGCGGGAAGGACTGCCCCCCATGTAACCTGCCCACATCTCCTCCACAACAGCACAGAGCTATTTCGCAGAGCTATTCTTTGCCTTCTACGCAACCTTTAGTTCTTGCATCACTTTGAAGAGGATGTGACACGCTGTCCATCATGGGTCTTTATCCTGCGTTACCCCTATTGAACAGTGAAACACCCATAGTCTCATACCCCATGCAAATCGCAGGTATCCCATCCAAACTAATGTTTCCAGCTGTCTGCATACTGTTACCATATGGTAATACCAAAGGGCATGCTTTCGATCCCCAAGTTGGCTGCGTACGCGAAACATTATTTTGGGCTTTCAAACTTCCTACGGGTCTGTAGTCATCCTGCAAGTCAAGCCGTCCACCATCCAGGTGAACCGAATTTGCTAAAATTGCATTATCTTTTGTTAATTTTTACGGCAGATGTTTGTCTGGTGCAGTAATCGAATACCCCAAATTATGAACAGGGGAATTTAGACTTGGTTGCATACTCCCGTGGCTGCCACTTGAGCCACCTACGTCTGTGTATATCAAACCAGGATGAGCAACATATTGGGTTTCCTGACCCTCTTTTTGGCCAATACACAGGCCTCTTCTCTCGACTGCAACAGCCGCAACATCTTCTGCCTTTTTATCTTCTTTTACAATGAGCTTATCATCTGCCCTTTCATCTTCTTCTACAATGAAGTCTCTCACATACTGTCGTTCACCAAGAACAAGTACTTCTTCATTTTCCAGCTACAACATCCTATGAATTTTGGAAGCAAAATCATTCGGATTATCAAGACTGAAGCCAGAAACAAAGAAAGCCACTTTATAAAAGACCATCACCAGGTCCTTAACAGACTTGCCAGACTTGTCTGTCTTTGCCCTCTTCTGCAATTCTTTCATGACATTTTTCCTACATTGCACACCACCCGTGCGCTCAAGAATTGCATAAAGCTCAAATCTGAGAGCTCTTAAATCTTCTTCTGGTTCAGCTTCACGCTTATCTTCCCAACCATCCCACCAATACACATGGTGAATTCTTTTAGCTTTTGCAAGCCCAGCATCAATCTCTACTGAGCCTAAATGTCCAAGAAATTCATCGATGACAAAATTGACTTCATCTTCTTCCATCTGTGCTCTAGCCTCTCCTAGGCTCTGATACCAATTGTAAATATTAAACAAACAGAGAAACAGAATAAAACACAATACAAAGAAGAGAAGACAGAATAGACACGATTTTATCGTGGTTCGGCAATATGCCTACATCCACACTCGAAGCAGGGAGTCCTTATATTAACTCAATCAATCTTACAATACTTGACATCTAATCGTTAATCGAATTCATGACTATACAACCATTTATAAAGAGCTCTTCTAGATACGAAGAGAAGAGGGAAATGACTGGTCATGTGACCGTTGGGCTTCACATCCCAACATAAGCAACCATAAACCAGAAAGCAGGGCGGCCAAAGAAAACCAAAAAACTCCAAACCAGAGGGGGAAGAAGTACTAGAAAAGACAGAAGAAACAATACAAAATGGCACCCTCAAGCAAAGGAGGAAAAGGAACCAAGACGTCAAGATGGCCAAAGAAACGAGAACCATCAAATGAGAGGATGATAGCCACAGAAAACCAAAACCACCAAACAAGAGAAGGAAGAGCACTGGCAGAAGAAAAGAAGGTCCAATGCAAGTCCACATCCAAGTCTAATGAAGAGAATGCACCAAGACGCAAACAACAACGCAGCCAAAGAGAACCCGAACCCACCAGACATGAGACGACAAAAGTACTGGTGAAGAGACGGAGAAGCCAATACAAAGCCAAACCCACATCAGAGAGATGGGAAACCAGTACAAAACCACACCCACATGCAGAGGAGGTAAAGGTACCAAAGGCACCGAGGAGAGCAAACAGGTAGGACACGCAACTCACAACACATAGCCAGAGACCAAGGCCAAACCAGGCAAGAACCGCTCAATCAACCTCAAAGTTAAATCAACCTCAAAGTTAAATAAAATGGTCAACCTCAAAGTTACATAAAATGTTCAACTTTATTGTTATTTCAATAAATTTAAAGGTCATGTTATGTGGATGACTAAACCAGAATTATAAAGCGACTTATTGTGGCGCCTCGGGAGTTATAAGTTTTAAAAATTCTAACTTAAAGTTTTTAAAGATGTGCACCAATATAAGGAGAATATAAAAATTGAGTGAAGTGCAAACAAAGACTGATGAATTCATTGACAAACTTTAAGGAAAGGAAGCTAAGGGAAAAGAGGTTGTAGAAGAGGATCAAACTCGAGAACCTAACCCGGTGTTATAAGAGGAGCCCTTCTTGAAAGCCTTGAAAGCCATGAGTGGGAAGGCTCTTGAAGGTATATCATTGTTTAGTGGAAGATTGGAAGCAGATCTAGTCATGGATTGGATAGAGGGTATGGAGAACCACTTTGAATGTGATGGAGTCATAGAAGCATAGAAGGTAAGGGTGGCAAAATCATGACTTAGAGGCTCTTCCTTGACATAGTGGAAGTTCATTCAAGAAGAAAGGGAGAAGGAAGGAAGGAAACCAATTGCCACTTGGAAGGGCATGGTAGTTAAGGTGAAAGAAGCATACATGCCTGATGACTATGAAATACGATTGCATAAGAAGAGACAGAGCTTCAGACAAAAGGATCTTGATGTAAATTCCTATACAGAGGAATTTCAAAAACTTTGTTTTACGTCTAACGTGAGTGAAGATGAGAGCCTTAAGGTGGCTAGGTACTTGAATGGTCTAAACTGGAACATTCAAGAGGAGATGACTCTACTAATTCCCAAGATAGTAAACCAGTGCTATCAGTTAGCCCTCAAGATTGAGGAAAAGAGAAAGAGGAGACAGGATCAAACTTCCAAGAATAGAGGAAGAGGCAGAGACCAAAGAGGTCATAGAGGTGGTTACCAAAGTAGAGGGACTGGACAAAGAAGCCAGGGAGAGTCTAAACTTGCCAAGCATAGTAGTGAGACAACTTCTAGAGGAGGTTATGGAAGGGGTAGAGGAACTCAAAGAGGTGCAGGCAGAAGCAATTCTTATTTTGCTAGCATGAAGTGCTATAACTGTGGTCAAATGGGACATCCTACTTACAGGTGTCCAGAGAAGGCATCTTCTTCAAACAATGAAAATAGAGTGGCATATGCACACAAAGACACATCAAGTGTCAAATCACTAGAGGTAAGCGGGACAAGCCACATTGAATCAGAGATGGGAGAGAATCTGATGTTTGGAAGAGTCTTGATCAGACAACCAGTGAAAGAGAAACGTAAAAAAAAAAGCCTTATTTAGAATAAGGTGCAAGATACTTGGTAAAGTGTGCATGGTTATTGTGGATTCAGGATCCACAGATAACATTATCTCAGAAGAAGTAGTTAAGAAGCTTAACTTGGAAAAGATACCCCATAGTAGTCCCTACAAGTTGACATGGTTGAACAAAGGGCAAAGTGTCCTTGTAAATGAGAAAACATGGGTGGAATTCTCTATTGGAGGATACAAAGATAGGTTGATATATGATGTGTTTCCTATGGATGCATGTCATCTCCTATTGGGCAGACCATGACATTATGATAGAGGATCAATTTACGATGGGAAAGATAATACAGTCTCATTCAAGAAGGATGACAAGACATTCAAAATACAGTCTTTGCTAGATGAAGAAGGAGACCAGTCAAAGACTCCTAGTGTGTTACTTAGCAGTTGAAAGGAGTTCATGGAAACTCTTCAACAAGAAGGTAATGAGGGTTATGCCATTGTTGTTAAGCCCAAGGAAGTAGAAAAGACTACACAAGAACCTATACTAGTGGAGGTTAAAGGATTGCTTGAAAGGTCCAGAGACATAATCAGTGATGGTACACCAACAACAATACCTCATAATAGGTCTATAAGTCATCAAATAGACTTTATCCCAGAGGCTTCACTACCCAACAAAGAAGCTTACAAGCTCGCACCAAAGTAGAATCAAGAAGTAGCAAGGCAAGTGCAAGAGCTACATGAGCAAGGATTAATAAAGAAAGGTGGTAAGTGGAGAATTTGTACTGATTCTAGGGCTATTAATAGGATTACTATTAGATATAGATTTCCTATACTTAGGATTGAGGATTTGATGGAGTGTCTTAGAGGGGCCAAATATTTTCCTAAATTGGATCTTAAAAGTGTATATCAGCAGATTAGGATAAAGGATGGGGATGAATGGAAGACAACCTTCAAAACCACTGAAGGGTTGTATGAGTGGAGAGTTAGGCCATTTGGGCTTAAAAACACCCCTAGCACATTCATGAGGCTAATGAATAAAGTGCTAAATGATTAAACTGTCAGATTTGTAGTGGTATATCTTGATGATATACTCATTTTTTAGCAAAACAAAGGAGGAGAATCTAAAACATTTGGAGATAGTGCTCAAAATCCTACAAGATGAACAGTTGTCTATTAACTTGGAGAAATGTGAATTCTTCAAACAAGAACTTGTGTACTTTGAATTTGTAGTGTCTCAAGGTTCATTGAAGATGGACCCAAGCAAGGTGGAGGCTATCTTGAACTGGCCAACACCAACCATAGTGACAGAGGTAAGGAGATTTCATGGGTTAGCTCAGTTTTATAGAAAATTTATAAGGAATTTTAGTGGTATTTGTGGACCAGTGCTAGACACCATCAAAGGCATATTGAAAACCAAATTCAAATGGACTTATGAAGTAGGAAAATCCTTTGAGAAGTTCAAAGAACAGGTAGCTACCCAACCTATCCTCTTGTTACCTAGTTTTGACAAGATATTTACAATAGAGTGTGATGCAAGTGGAGTGGCAGTAGGAGTGTTGAGAAAAGAAAAAGTATTCAGATTATGACTTACATGTGTATGCTCTAGTATAGTCACTTAGGAAATGGAGACATTATCTCCTACCTAAGGAGTTTGTGGTGCTCACAGACAACCAAGCCTTCAGCTATATTAACACACAAGAAAAATTGAGCAATAGGCGCCTGAAATGGATGGAGTATCTACAAGCCTTCACATTTACTATGAAGCACAAGAAGGGACAGTTGAATAAGGTGGTAGATTCTTCGAGTAAGAGATTGTGGACAGTTCAAGAAGTTCAACTCCAGAGTATTAGCATAGAGAGTTTTAAGGACCTATATAGAGATAATGAAGACTTTTCTGAAGCCTACATGGTATGTTCTGATTTTCAAAATCAATTTCATAGCCAATTTGCAAAATATACATTACATAGTGGTCTTTTGTTTAAAGGAAATTAGTTATGTGTCCCTAAGGGTTCAATGAGAGAAAATCTCATTCAGGAGAAGCACAATGGTAACCTCAATGGACATTCTAGCATCAACAAGACTATGGAGTTACTATAGAGGTTCTATCATTAGCCCAAGTTTCCTAAAGATGTGAGAAGGTATGTTGAACAGTGTGTTGTGTGTATGAAAGCAAAAGGGGGAGCTAGTAATGCAAGTTTGTACCAACCTTTTCTCATTTCCAATAGACCATGGGAGTGCATTAGCATGGATTTAATAGTAGGGCTCCCTAATACAAAGACAAGATTAGATAGTCTTTATGTTGTGGTAGATAGGTTTAGCAAAATGAGTCATTTTATTCCTTGTAAGACTACCCATGATGCCAGTTATATAGCTCATCTCTTTTTCAAGGAAGTGGTGAGGATACATGGACTTCCCCTAAGCATTGTGTCAAATAGGGATGTCAAGTTTATGGGTCATTATGGAAGACTCTATGGAGAAGATTGGGTAACAACTTGTCTTTTGGATTAGCTTACCATCCACAAATAGGTGGTCAAACCGAGGTAATTAATAGGGTGTTAGGTAACTTTCTTAGATGCCTAACCAAAGAGTATGGGCAAACTTGGTATCTAGTTATACCACAAGATGAATATGCCTATAATGACAGTGCTAACCGAACCACTGGCTGAAGTCCTTTTTAGATAGTGTATGAGATGCACCCAAGAGGAGTAAGTGAGCTCAGAGATCTAGGAGCCATGGAGTATAGGATTGGTCATGTAGAAGAGTTCTCTAAGACAATGAAAGAGATTCAGGAGCAAGTCAAGAAGACTATGACATAGGCTACTCACAAATTGAAAGCCAAGGTGGATGAGAAAAGAAGAGATGTTCAGTTTGAAGAGGGAGACTATGTCATGGTTCATCTGAAAAAATCAAGATTGCAGAAAGGAATGCCTACAAAGTTGCAAATGAATAGAGTGGGACCATGAAAGATACTAGCTAAGTATGGGCAGAATGCCTATAAGGTGGAACTTCCCTTAGATTTGGGCATCTTACTAGTGTTTAATGTGGCAGACTTAGTGAAGTTCAAGGGACCATTGTCTGACGTAAACTAGAATAATCAAGAGATCTTAGATGTCAGTCTAGTAGCTTTACCTCCAAAAGCTAAGCCTCAAGCAGAGAATATTTTAGAATCCAAAGTGAAGAAGACAACTAGACACAAGATGTATATGGAGCACTTGGTCTAGTACAAGGATGATGCAAGAGCATCCTGGGGTAGTTACCAATCCTGCTCAACCAAAAATATGTTTTCTTTTGTTCCATAGCTTATTTGGAGACTGCTTGGTGAAGTGCTCTGTAACCTATTGCTCGGGTTACTCTTTCTGTCTTGGTTTACCGACGGGTCTTGGTGTTCGTTGGTAGCTCTGTGTTCCTTTCACTCAGTTGGTTTTTGTTTCTCTGGTATGCTTTCACCGAGTTGGCTTCTGTCGCTCAGGTATGCTTTTCCCGAGTTGGTTTTTGTTTCTCGGGTATTCTTTTACTGAGTGGTTGTTGTTTCTGGGTGATGCTCTTCACGAGATGTTTATCCTGATCTAGCTGACTTCTACATTTAATTTTCATGGCATAATTAATGTGTTGTCTCTCATTGGGATCTGTGTGGACCTAAATCTTGGTTGATGTGTTCTCCTATGTATTTTGTTATTAATTGCAGCAAACTGGTACATTTAATATCTATTCATTGTAGAGCGTATGGCCGACAGGGTCATTTAATTATTGTTTACAAGCCGAATTGTGGAAAGTCTATATAAAAGAGACTCTAGGTTGATGTTTAGAGGGACATGACAGGACATGACAGAAAGAGGAATGGGAAGATAGATAGAGGATAGCAGAGTAAGCTAATAAGTTGAATGATTGTAAGTTGCTACAAATAGTTGTAAGTGGGTAGACAGAGATTACAGATTGCTTGGTGGCTTGTGAGCACAAGTTTAGATCTGATTTCTTCCACTTAGCTATAGGGTAGATGGATAATGTTGGATCTTGAGAGATCTTGTTGAATCTATTGATGTTATTGGCCATAACTAGGAAGGCCTTATAGCCTGACATGTTGCATGTAATGAGAATTTTGAGATAATGTAAAGTGGATTTTGATATATCTGGTGTTGTGTTATTTTCGCTGTGTTGTTCTTGTTGTTGGCTGCAAGTTAGGACAATCCTTTATTAGATTCTCCAACTTGGACTGCATCACGTGGTATCAAAGTTGCTGGTTTGTTGCTTGTGGAGCTTAGGGTTTTCAAAGATCTAGAGAGATGTCTCTAAGAAGATTGGACCCTAGGGTAATCTTTCTAAGGAGGTGGAAGTGAGGATAACAAAAAGATTCAGATCTGAGATGGCGGTGATGAAGAATGAAATCATAGAAGGTATCAAAAATATTGGATTGCATAGAGGTCCGAGAACAGATGATGGTTATGAAGAAGTTGTTGAAGATTTTGAAGTTGTTGGTTCTAGTGGAGATGACAAAGTCGGTCAGATAGGGATATCTGAAGGAGACAGATACGATCAGTTGTAGAGATCTGGAGCTCGGTTGAGTAAAAACTACAGAATGGAGGTTTCCAAAATTTTAGGTACATTGACACCCAAAGATCTGATTGACTAGATCGGTGAGTTAGAAGACTACTTTAAGCTAGAAAACATTGAAGATCTGCTTATAGTGAGGTTGGCACAAACTATCTTGAAGGGACATGATGGCTTATGGTAGAAAGAGTTGCAGGGACCAAGAAGAAGAAGGTGAGATGAAGATCAATCAGTGGAGGTTGATGGTGGTGAAGCTAAGGGCTAAGTTCATTCCTATTGACTATAAAATTGAGTTATTCTAGAAATTGCAGGATCTAAAACAGAAGGAGATGACTGTGGACGATTATACCGAGGAGTTCTACAAGTTGATTATTAGGTCTGGGCATAGAGAACTTTCTAAAGAAAAGGTGGCAAGATATGTTAATGGTCTGAAAGTCAATATCCAAGATGAGATTGGTATGTTAAAGATTGACTCAGTAGAAGATGCTTATCAGTATGCATTGAAGGCAGAAGATAAGTTGAAGAGAAGACATTTTAGCAACTCCCGAGGGAAAGAGAAGCAAGAGAAGTCGGTAAAGGATAAACCAAAAGTTGAAGATGAACCAAAATATGTTTAACCGAGGAAAAGTGCAGGTAGAGGTGTATTCAGAGGTACTTTTTACAACTTTGGTGAAAAAGGAAATCGGTCATTTGAATGTCCCCATGCAGATAGGAAGGTGGGTAGTCACTGAAATGCTATGGTGAATGAGGTTGCTGAGAAAGAACTTGAGGTAGAGGGTGTGAATATTTTTCTAAGGAGAACTTTTCTGCCCTTGAAGCAAGTAGATTCTTGTCAAAGGAAGAACTTATCCAGGACTATGTGCAAGTCGGGTGGTAAATGTTGTAAGGTGATTGTTGATGGAAGAAGTAGTGATAACCTAGTTGCTGAGGAGATGGTTCAGAAACTTGGTTTGAAAAAGTTGATACATCCTTGTCCTTATAGCATAAGTTGGTTACAAGCTGGTCATGGAGTAGAGGTGAAAGAGGTGCATGGTGAGTTTTTACATTGGTACTTATAGGGATAAAGTATTATGTGACATTGTCGAGATGAGTTATTGTCATGTTATACTTGGTAGACCTTGGGAGTATGATAGAGAGGCTATTCATGACTGTAAAATAAATTCCTTTACTATACTAAAGGATGGGAAAAAATCAATTTTGATTCCTTTGAAGGATGCAGAGCTCGATAAGGGCAACTTGAGCATTGGTAGCAGATTTGAAGGTTGCACATATTGGTGCGGACATGAGCGTGTAGAGATATGAAGATAAATCAGCAACTACTAGTGGTAAAGGGAAGCAAAATAAGAAATGAGTGAAGAGTATGTCGGTTAAGGACTTGGAAGACATGTATATCAAGAACCAATTTGGGATCTATCTGCTAAATCCCAACATATGTTCATCAAGCTACTAAGAACATCTTTTCGCACCTGGGATGTCTGATGTAGGAGCATCCTGGGGTAGTTGGCAACCTCGCTCGACAAAAAATATGTTTTCTTTTTTTCCTTAGCTTGTTTGGAGATTGCTCAGTGAAGTGCTTTGTAACCTATTGCTTGGGTTACTCTTTCTGTCTTGCTTTACCGATGGGTCTCAGTGTTTGTTGGCTTCTTGATGTTCCTTTCACTGAGTTGGTTTTTGTTGCTCGGGTATGCTTTCCCCGAGATGGTTTCTTTTGCTCAGGTATGCTTTTCCCGAGTTGGTTTAAGTTTCTCAGGTATGCTTTTACCAAGTGGTTGTTGCTTCTTGGTGATGATCTTCTTGAGTTATTTATCCTGATCTGGCCAACTTCCACATTTATTTTCCATAGCGTAATTAATGTAGAGTCTCTCATTGGGATATGTGTGGACCTAAATATGTGTTGATGTGTTCTCCTATGTATTTTTGTTTTTAATTGTAGCTGACTAGTACATTTAATATATGTTCATTGTAGAGTGTATGGCCGACTGGGCCATTTAATTATTGTTTACAATTTTCAACTTGATTTCTGGTTTTGATGCTAAAAAATACACATAATCAAAACCAGAAAACAAGTTGAAAATTCTTATGGATTGTGGAAATCTGATCGATTTTATTGTTTACAAGCCAACTTGTGGCAAGTGTGTATAAAAGAGACTCTAGGTTGATTTTTAGAGGGACATGATAGGACATGATAGACAGAGGAATGGGAAGATAGATAGAGGATAGCAGAGTAAGCTAATAAGTTGAATGATTGTAAGTTGATGCAGATAGTTGTAAGTGGGTAGACAGATATTGCAGATTGCTTTGTGGCTTGCAAGCACAAGTTCAGATTAGGTTTCTTCCACTTAGCTATAGGGTAGATGGATAATGTTGGATCCTACAAGATCTTGTTGAATCTTTTGACGTAATTGGCCATAACCGGGAAGGCCTTACAACCTGACATGTTGCATGTAATGAGAATTATGAGATAATGTAAAGTTGATTTTGATATACCTAGTGGTGTGTTATTTCCGCTATGTTGTTCTTGTTGTTGGATAGTCCTTTATTGGATTCTCCGACTTGGACTGCATCAAAGGATCACCCTGAATATGAGGCTACATGGGTGGAGGAAAAAAATTTCAAGAAGTTTGGCATTGATATCCCCTCATGTTCCTTAATCTTTGTGCAGAGGGGGAGAATGGTGCAGGAGCACCCATAGATTGGTAAATCAATCCTATGTTTTTTGTTGTGTGAAGCCCTCTGAGGCATTTTATTTTGTTTTCTATAAGGTCATGTCGACCATGCTATGTGAGTACAGTAGGGATTAGGGTCTAGTTACGTCTTAAGTCCTTAGAAAGTTGCAGTTAGGGGCTAACATGTTGTAAAGCCTCCTGATTGGTTAGAAGAGATGATGATGTCAGCATGGTGTCATCAGGGGCTTGGAGATGTTTAGGATCATGTTTCAACATAAGTTTGAGTCTAGGATGAGGTTAGATGAGTGTTTGAACTCATTTTCTTTAAGTTGTAAAAAGATGCAAAAAAGATGTAAAAAGTTGCATTTGCAACTTTTGCAACTTTTAAAAGTTGCTCAGAAAACATTGTCCAAGTTTGCAAAAATGGTGAAGAAGTGCCCTAAATGGAAACCAAAGGCATGGTTGACCTATTTAAGACCTATGATGACCTAATCCCAAGGTTAGACACCTATTGTATAGATTTGGATTTTTGAGAATACAGAGAAGTAATGTTTTGTGTGCATTTAGTTAGTTATTTGGTGACAGTAGATAGAGAATGGATTGAATTCTACAATTTAGCTCGTGCATGGATTAGAATAGTTTTTTTTATTATTGTGTGTTCCATTGATTTGGTATTTTAAAGTTCTTTATTTTATTTTCTATAAATAGTTTTATTTTGTATTGTCACTGGTTTAAACCAGACAATTTGTAAAGATGGACACCTAGCTCACTATCCCACCGTTCAATATGTACGACCTCTTGGGGATAGTGAGTAGACTCCATGTACATAACATGTATAGGAGCTTGGGACCTCCAATTCATATGAAGCCTTTATAAGGTTTTGCCTTAGGCAAACTAGTGGTTAGCACAGGTAGTGTAGACACTGTTACAAAATGCATAACTTCCAGAGGTCTAAATTAAAGACCCAATTAGCTATTGGGAGTTGAATTTGGGAGTCTTACATAGAATTGGTGAAGAGGAGAAGGTCGTTCCAATCAAGATTGGAGTCTAAAACTTGCATACTATCCAAGAAGCTAGTGAAGTCCTAAAACAACACATTTTGGGTTAGGGCATCATACAGAAGATTGGAACCCTAAGACACCAAAAAGCTTTGAGAGGTTGAAAAATGAACCTAAGAACCAAAGAAAAGTTGTAGGGTTTTCTTTAACAACCCTTTCCTTGGTATCATTGTTTTTGTTGATTCATTAAATTAGTGCCTTAATACCACCGTCATTATAATCAACCCTCCTAATATAAGATAGTGCAATTATATTGTAATATTAATTATAATACAATATACTTTTTATTGTAATAATAAAAAGAAATTAATATAATACATGGTAATAAGATCAAAACTCCTACAAACGAAGAGAAATATAGTCATCAATCTTATAACCCATCTATCATAACACTTTTCATTTGATTGAGCTTATTTACATTTTGTTTCTTCTTGTTAAGCTCCACACCATTACAAGGTGGTGTTATAATCAATTCGTGTATATCATAAATCATTATTAAAAATTATATTAAAAGGTGAAATTCTCAGATTCATATTAAGGAGTAAACTTTAATTTTATACACACACACACACACACACACACACACACACACACACCACCTTAGTTAGTATTTTGAATTTCAGACTCAAATATCGCATTTCAAATTGTCTAACACTTAAACGATATTCTAAGATAAAACTTTCGTTTGAGTTAACTCCATTTTCCTTCTCAATAATTTTTTTAGTTATATTTAAATTATAATAACTTCTATTAACTCCTAAATATTAAACTTGTTTAATATGCAAGTCTCCAAGGCTCAAGGAAATCTATCAAAAAACTAATATTCAAAAATTTGTAAATAATTATATTCTATGTAAATTTTCTTTATAAATTGTATTTAATAATATAATATATATATAATGATAAATTAAAAAAATCATATATTAGATAATTAAATAACATATTGTAATTTCTAGATTGAATATTTTATATGTGCATAAAAAAAATAAAAAATTATATGCATATTTTATTTAATGTATTACATATTATAATTATTAGTAATACTTATGTTTGTTACTTCTATCTACCTATCTATGTAATTTTGCACTATAAATTAGAATAAAAATTTAATTTAAAAACAATTCCCCAAACATTATTTTTTAACATTCTATGCCATCGCTTGATTTAAATTGAACTTTGGCCATATTAGAGGGAGCTGATTTGAATTTATATCATTTGAACGTTGGCAATATTACAAGGGAGCTCGTTTAAGCTTTTAAAAAGTTTTTCTATATATTTTTAACAGTCTCACATTCCTTGATTGGTACAAATTGAAACTTGAATTTTTCTCATAGAAATTATGAAATTGAGATAACATAATATTGAGAAGTGAAGGCCAACAGTCATAATATTTTTTCCCTCTTATTGTGACTCTTCAATTTGGAAGACTCTTCATTATATAATATCATTAGAGTCTATATATGCTGCTCCTACTGATTTTTAATAATTATTTTGCCATTAATACAGTACTTTGTAGTCTGGACGTAGCCACATTTGTGGTGAACCAGGATAAATCTTGGTGTTGTGTATTTGTCTATTTTACTTTGTGTCTGTTGTTTATTGTATCACTTTCAAAACCTTTCAATTGGTATTAGAGCAAGGTGTTGATGTTCAGAATTCAGGATTGAAATTCCAGGATCATGGAGGAGCTCAGAGTGCAGAAGTTTATAGGCAAGAATTTTGGCCTATGGAAGGTGCAAATGGAGTCTCTATTAATTAAGAAAGATCTAGCGCTTGCTTTAGAGGGGAAATGGAAGCAACCAGACACGATGTCTGCTGAGGATTGCGAAATGATGGACAAGAAGGCTAGAGCAACAATTCTTCTTTTGTTGTCCGAAAATGTGATATCCATTGGTCATCATGAGATTTATGTGATTTGAACACAAAAGAGTATTGTTCTCCTCAAAAGTGAACCATAAGTGTCACCATAACATTTCAAAAGTTCTTAATAACTAAATTTTCCTTGCATCTTATATATTTCGTTGTTTCGCAGGTGCCAAAAGGAAGGGTCCAAAAATAGCAAAGTGATCATTGTTTCGTAGGGTATGAAATAGAGGGTTGCAATATAGCGAAATATCGTTATTTCAAAAGTGAGTTTTAAGGACATTGTAAAGAGGCTAAAAATCATTATTTCGCGAAGGCAGTTGTGACCACTCGCAAAATGGAGAAAGATTTTTGCCATTTCGAGGAAGTGAAAAGATCGAATTGCGATATGACAAAGGGGAAATTAAAGTGAAATGATCGCCACTTCAGTGTAATGATAGAAAACACATGTGGATACGTCAAGTAAATTAAATATTGATAAGCTTGGAATTATAAAACATGGTACATAATTTAAATGTACACAAATACCCATTTGAGTTTTCTAAAGATTTCTGAGAGGGGAGTGAAGAAAGTGCGGGAAATTGGACGAGCTTGGACTCTACTTGCAGAAGTTAAGAAATTTCACAAGCATGAGTTAACCAGTAAGTTTAAACTTCTCTTTGAGCTTGCAATATTTCAATTCAACAATGGCTAAAAAGAAGGAACTCGTAAAAACTATAGATAAGGGTAAAAAGAAAGAAGAACAACCCAAGATTCCTATGCAGAAAGATTTATTAGATGCGATGTCAGGGTCAGAGGATATCACTGCTAAGAATTTATTTTATGACTAATGGGGAGAGTGTAGTGATGCAAAAATACTAGTCCCAGGCTAGACCTTGTTCTGGTATTTCTATAATAATAGGGATGTGGGTATTCTAAAGGAAAACCCATGGAATTTGGACATAGATAAAGTCATAGTTCCTAATGTATTTGTGGACATTGAGTTTACAGATGTATTAGCACATAATTATAAAAAGGAAACCGAAACAATGAGAGGGATTGATGGAAACCCTATACTGGTTGTTACAAAGTCATGTATAGTAGAGCGTTTTGGTTTCAACAAGAAGTCTTTGACAACAATTGACAAAGAGAAGTATCCAGTTGATTACCAATGGATGGTAAAGTCTTTCAGCTTAGGGGATGTGGCATACTTCATGGAGAGGGGGTGAATAATAGGCATGCACCAATTTTGTGAACTCCACCATCTTCTACTCAGGGCTTTATGACTTTTTTCCAAAAAATATATAATGGATGGTGCCAACTATGTGGTGATGATGCCAAACCCATAATGCCTATTGATTTAATGTTTATGTCCATGAGGATCCAAAACCCTAAGGTCAACCTAGAGTTTGACATTGCCAGTGAACTTGATAGGCTTGTACACAACCAATTGGTAAACTAGAAATAAAAAAGGGTTTTAAAACATTACTCTGTGTTGTGTCACTTGATTTTGTTCCATAACAATAATAATTTTAGACATAGTATGAAATTAACTACTACAAACAATCAAGGAAATAGATTTCATATCCAACTGTGGTATCCCATATGGGACAAAGATAGAAAAGACTTCAACTTCTTGATATTTCAAGACTCATTTGTTAAATGGACATTCAGAGCATCACGACATCAAGTTGAGAGGTTGCCTCTCAAGATAAGGATAGTTCTAAGGCCATTATAGTATGATCTTGAGAAGGGGCGTACTCATAACTTTGCAGATTGGTTCTTAAAGAGGGACCATACTTCCATTGGCTATATGGGTGCAAACAAGCTCCTCATTTAACCTACTAGTTTGTGTTCCTGAAACAATAGCCTTTTTAGAGTTCATGTGGTAGATGCTTTGGTTGGAAAAGGAATCCATAGCTCTAACAAAGAAGGGGACCTTTCTTCCTCACAAATCTAAGTATGCATGATTTTCTATTAGTTTTGATGCTCTTGAGCCTCTCCAAAAATATTTGAAAGAGGGATACCATCTGGAAGATGGAGATGAAAGGGTATATTACCTAGAGGGCCACATGAATTCAATATTAAAAGTATTGAGCATCAGATGAACATATATGAGGATATTTCTCAAAATTGCAAGAGTTTTGATGAGGTGATGCAAAGAAGAAAGAATTGGAACATCCTCAGGAAAAATGAAAAGGATAGGAAGAAAAAAGTGCAAACCCATTTTCAAAGTGAGGACACCCATGAAATTAAGATGATAAAATTGTGTTGGAAAGAGTTTGAAATTTTATTTGGAAAGGCCAAAATTTATGTACCATAAAAGGCTAAGCCTCCTCCTAAAAAGCAACAAAAATTGATTATTCATGACTCATCATATTCATAAAATCTACCTAGTTCCACTCAACCTAAAAAGTAGAAAAGGGATGAGGTGTTACCTCTTATAGCCTATGATGAGTCTGAAGGAGAAGGGGATACAGAAGAGGTTTCCAAAGCACTTAAGAGACTTGGAAATGTTGAAAAAGTAAATAATCCTAAATCTCCCCTAGTATTCCAAGAGTAAGTACATAGTTATGAAGCTCAATTTCAGGAGGTGGAACAATCAAATGTTTTTTCGATGAAAGAGAGGCTATATTATTCAGGTTCCTAGAGGATGAAAAGATCATTGAACCTCAATAATTTAACTACTTTTGGATTCAAATAAAAATGAGGGATTTCAAGTAAATGAAACAACTAAATTTAATGGGGGTGATAAGTCCCAGCATGAGGAAATTATCAACCAAAACCTCAATAAGGATGAAGCTAGGAAAATGATACAGATGAGAAAATAAGTGGGTCGGGATACAATTCAGAAAATGAGGTTCTCATTGCATGGGTTAGCCTTAAGGCCCCCACCAACCAAATCTTCTTGACATTGTCAAAGGGAATGATGGAATAGTTGTGGTTCAAACAATAGAAGATATTTCTGCATTGCTATGAGTAGCAGAGCTCATGCACAGAGCCATGTTCAACAGAGATCAAATAAAACACATGCATGAATAAATTGAACAAGCTCACACAAGGGAAACATAGCTATATAGATTTATAAATGAGATGTTTATAGAAAAGGCCAATCATCATAAGGAATTAAGGGAATTAATAGGTGATCATAGAAGATCTATTGTATTTCACAAGGATGCTCCTTCCGAACCTATTGATATTGCTATAGATGATAAGAACTGGAGAAAAGAAAAAGAGAAATATGAAAACGAAATCAAGGGACTGAAAGATGCAAATTAGGCACTCACATACGAAATTCCAAAATAGGTGTTTAATACTCTTGAACAAGTACTAACCCATAGGATTGAATTGGCGAGGAGTAAGGGTGAATAGGTTTATAATGGTTATCACATATTATTGGATATGCTACAAACGTTCTACAAACACAAGCCACAATTAGACAATCTTGCTAAAATATGGAAACCCTCACATTATGAGCTTACAAGACTATTTAAAGTTTCTCAAAGGGATGGACCCACAAAGATAAAGGAAAAAAAAGAAATGATTAGTGCTATCTTGGAGGAACTTAAGTACATAGATGTGGAGGAGAAAAGGATAAATGAGACAATATCTTATTTCCATAGAACAAAACACTGATCTATCCCTAAGTTTGTCGACAAGGAAGGTCACATTAAAGTTCTTGAAGAGTGGAATATTGAGTATAACGAAATGGTTCCTAGAATCATATCACATATGAAGGAAGACAGGGATTTGAAAATACAGAATTTCAACATGATCTTGGATAGAGAAATTGTTCTCGAAATTAGGTTTTACAAATTTGTGATAGAAGTTCATTCCATATTTAGCAATAAATAGAAATATTATTTTCTTATCATGCCCAACATACTCCAATATGATTGGCCTATGCATCTACAGATTGCAGGATGGGTGGAGTACTCGTTGCTTATAAAAAGAAAGTCTCAAGATGAAGAATAGTCAAATATTGACGAGGAGAAGGTAGGTGAGGATGTCCTTGAAGAGTGACCTAGTGGTTACCTATTCCCTTCTTTTACTATTATGATTATCAGAGATCTATCTTATTGTTCCCTTGTTTTGTTGTGTTTCTCATGTTTTCAGTTAAGAAATTATTATGATGGTAATTATAGTTATGAAGGGGTGTAATGTAAATGATTCAAAGCTTTTTGCTTCCCCTCATTTTTTATAAAAGAGAAACCAAGACCGTAGTAAATTGGCATTAGGAGATATATAGATCATAATATAGGACATATTTACAAAAGCCAAATACGACATGATTGTTTTGACAAATCAGATGTGGCAATTCAAACTTGTAATGGTTTCACTTATCCTACCTATAGCTCTATCACTTTTCACATAGAAGTTGATGGTAAAACTTTAGATGTCACCTTTTTTATCAATCCAAATTTTGATCAATTTCAACTCTGGCTTGGCCTCCCTTATCTCACCTCCATGAAAGTTGTAGCCTCTCCTATTCATAATTGTTTGAAATTTCCCTACAATGTAGAAATCATCATTGTTAATCATAGTCTTTTCCAGGCTTTAGTACCACGACAATCCATTGACATTGACTTCTTTTGGCCTACTATACCTCAGCCTACTTACCCTCAAAAAGAAAATTTCTTCCAATACTATCAAAAACACAAAATCCAAAACATTTATCTTCTAAGCAATACTAAGGGTATTCCATCACCTTTCCCTAGATATGGACTTCTTTCAATACCACCTACACCTCCACTTTATGCTTCTATTCCACCTCCTATAACTTAGAAACCATCTACCCATCCTATCTCTTAACCTAGTGAGGTCCCTCTAGTTCTTCCTCCTAAGGAAGAAAATGATCTAATTTTGAGTTATCCCATTTCATGAAATGAACTCTCCACCAAGGCTAAACATAATTATTGTCCCAGTGATAATCACTGCAAATTTCATACTAGAGCCCATGAGAGTACTTCTGAAATCATTTCTTCCCCTAAAATATATATTGATGCTTTGATTCCATTGAACCAACCAATTCATAACAGGAAGAAGCAAATTTGAAAAAGATGAAATTGAACAAATATAATAATTCTATTTGTATCTTGGATTGTATTATTATTTATCTAGATGATGAAAATACTCTAGATTATGGTGCTTTTGACAAAACTAATGATGATACTCATGCTAGTGATTTTGATGACAAGTATGAGCTTATTAATGTTAATCATGATTTGTCAGTTATTTTTTCACAACAATTATCTCTTAGTCCTAGTGACAAACAAAGTGACCCTTTTATAGCATGGTCCTTTTTTGAAACTCGCTATTGTTCCATCTATCGTGCTCGATGTTCCTCCTTCCGTGTATTTCCCACCTTCCCTAAATACTATAGATAAAGATGGGGGAACACAATATGCTTGAGTAGCTCCTCTTATGTGGTGTATTCAATGTATTTACTTTTTTGTTGTGGTGTGTTTCTCTCGTGATGTGTTGCTTGTTATATGTTTTGTTTTGATTTCTTTAAATCCTTGTTGCTTCGTTGGTGCAAGTTGGTAAAGGAATTGATTTATTGTGAAATTCATATATTTGTATCTCATTTCATCTATATGTTCTTACATGTTATCTTGTACATGTGTATCTATTTGTAAATGTATTTTTGTATTGTTTTATTGGGGATGATGCAAAATAGTGGAACTATTCTTTTTGGTCTCCATGATGTCCACACCAAAAGAATCTTCTTTGTGACTCTTAAGTGACATTCTTCCATTGTTTTCATAGTTCTCCTACATTGGGGGAATCTCTTAGTGGAAACATATTTTGATGGATGCATATGCGCTCTATTAAAGCTATTCCTCATGTTAAGACATTATCAATTTCTTTAAAGTGGGGGCATACACTCTACTCATTGTTTCACACTTTGTACACACACAATGATTCAATGTTACCTATCATGGATCATTAGACTAATCCTACTTTAATTAGTTCTTTAACTAATCCTACACACTTGGTCCTTTGGCTGATCCTCTTTGATGGGTTGACTAGAAACAATGAACTTGCTAGATTTTCAATACCATCTTTTGCAACACCTTTTCTATTGCATCATCCATTGTCAGGAAACTCCTTACTGGGCTAGTTGTCAAGCTTACTTTCGATCTCTCTTTTCTCTCTTGAGTGATGCCTCTCTTGTTTTAGTTTTGGAATTGAAAAATACTTGAGTCACTTGGAGGATTGATGCATCTTTTTCACCTTGACCTTGACAAGACCATTCATATGACTTGATCTACTTTATCATGACCATGAGTTTGTCTCACACACCTACTAATGTGGGGGCTAAATGTATCCTCCTAAAAAGTTAGCATGCATGATTTGTTGCTCTAATTAGGACCTACAGCCCCTATTTTATCATTTTGAGGTATTTTCTCCTATTTATAGCATTGATTTTCTTTATCGTGAACATTTGTTTGTTTCATACTTGCCTCTGTGATGTGGCAAAGGAACTCACTATTTTTCCTTTTGGCTTCCTAAGAGATTGCTATGTTGTTTATTAAAAAAAATGCAATAAAAGAGCTAAATAAATGTAGGGTTGAATATCCTGTGACAAGAGTCCCTAAGGTACGACAAGAACTTTCTTTTGTTCATGTTGGTGCCTACCCTTGATTTATTTCACAAGTGTACTGATGTAGCTTTTGTTTCTGAAGGGGCCTCTCTAGTTCCTATCGTTGGGTCTCTCCAAACTTTATGCTAGCTCTATGGTTCCCATCTGCCAATCCATATTGTGGTGACTAGTTGTGATTATCTTTCCAATGTAACTTCTCGTTATATTCTCCATAGAAAAACTCATTGCTAAATAGGAAGCATTTAAAATCTCTGAGCAAACTGCTTGACAATGAATTTTAAAAGGTTGTGTGCATTTTATATTAATATTTTGTGGAATTTGCCAAATTGTTTTATCACAACAGCATTACCTTGATGGGTTTGCGAATTCTAGTAAAGGTATAGATAGTTGTTGTTACAGGTCTCCCATAGATTGGAGATATTTTCTTTCCTATCTCATCCTCTCAGGTAACAATTGTCAACCTCCACCAGAAGCATTTCCTTCACCGAGTAGAGTCTCTGGAGGTTGTTCAAGGTTGGGAAGTTAAATGCAAGTCTACAAAACCTCCTCTAGAATGAGACATTTTTGTGAGCGATAATACTAATATTATGGAAGAACCTAAAACAAAAATAGCAGAACAAACCCTAATCCAGGAATCTATTAAAAGGAAGCAATTAAAAGGCACCTCAGTTTCCAACCCCCTAAGAAGATTAAAATCAATCATATAGCTACCCTAAGTCCACATACTATGGTTACTCAATAGAGTAAATGGAGAACCTCCTTGCATTTGGACAAACTTCCAAAAGATTCCAAATTTAGATGTGGAGATAACAACAAAGAAAACTCAGAGAACGAGAAATGAAAAGGTATATAGGCAGCTCAAAAGTCAAAATTGGCAAAATAGAAAAAAAAGGAAATAACAATCTGAGAAAAGACAAGGAAAAAATTCTCTCTCTAAGGAAATAGAAAGCCTTGAGCAGACAATAGTGGTGCATGGTGATAATGTAGCCCATTACAGGGAAAAAACACCATATAAGGGAATAAAGAAAGAATAAAGAGGAAGTGAAGGCATTTTACCTAGAAAAAGAGGTTCGACATAATGAGGAAACCTTGAGTATTACAGATGAATTTTTGGATCATGTTAAACACACCTTTTAGGAAGAACATTCCAATAATAATGAAGCTACTTGTCAGTATGAGCAAATTAATGTTCATACTAACAAAGTCCTCTTTTATCACAGTTGGAAAATGAAACTCTTCATGTTGAAGTATCCTTCGAAGCTCTTAATACCTCCACTATTGAAACCCCTAAAGTTGTTGGAGTGATTAAAGCTCTTATAGTCTCTGCTGATGAAACTCATGCTATTGAACAATTTCCCAAAACCCTTGCTATCTCTACTAACAAAATTCCATAGGGGGAAGTTCAACAACCATTCATTTCATATGCACAGCTACGCTAGATCATTGCACAACTTCAATAGGAGAATCACCAATTGCAAATACATCTAAACGATCTTGCTACACAGACTAAAGAACATAGAGAAGTAAGTGACAACAAAGGGATCTTCCATGGAAGCCTAGTTTTAACCATTACCAAAATAGCTGAGTTAACTAGTTTCTACTAATTGCTTGCATGAGGAAATGCATATTCATTAAGCTGGGGAAAATGATGGGAGTAAAACATGTTTCATTTCTATACTCTTTTTGTTCCATTCCATTACCATTCCTTTCCTTTTTCCTAACTCTTTTTACCATTAATTGTTAGGAAAATGAATAATATTTAATACGGTGTGAAGAGATAAAAGAATGTTTCCAACATACCAAAACCATTGAATTAATGGAATAATTTGAATAATTTGCTACAAGAATTTAATATGGTGTAAGTAAAAGCCATGTGGATGATACATTTTTAAGGTCATGAAGGAGTGGAAAAACATGCATTGAATGTGTGTAAGAATCATTTTCTTCAATTTTTTTATTTTCAAATAAAAATTGTTTTATCACTGTTCTGAGTTGTGGCCTACAGCCAAACTATAGACTATTATTATCCTACTTGTTTTATAATTGTTTGGGGTTATTGTCTGTAGCCAAACTATCGATTACTACTATAGACTATTATTAGACTCGAGACCATAGCTTCATTAGTTCATTTTGTGGTATGCAACACAAACATATGTGTGTTTGTGTGTTGTGATCTAAAGATATTGAGTATACAGAATTGCCAATAGAATATATCTTATTAAGAAATTGATGCATCGATCGTGGCTAAAGCTAGAACAGTTGATTACTTTCTGCTCACCATGTGGACTAGAAGAACGACCCCCTTTTGGGAAGCTTAGTGAGATTATTTATATTTGCTAGTTCGGAATATGTTTACTGTAATTTAGTTATTGATGTTGCCAACATGTTGTGATTTAGTTTAAATTGTAATATATTAAAACTTAGTTTAATTTGCAATATGTTCTTATTCAGTTTAATTTATGTGTTAATCATCTATAATTTGATTTATGTGATTCATTTGGTATTACTAAACACAATCAATTTCCTAAGGAATGCCATCACCTTCATAGAATCCTTCATTTGTCTTAAATTTAGACTTACACTCATCACCTTTTTCTGATTCTAATCTAATGCTACCCACTCTTCAATTCTATCTTGGTGAAATACTTAGCTCCACTCAAACAATCCATCTAATCATCCATCATTGGAAAAGGAAACCTGTGCTTAATTATAATATGGTTGATAGCTCTTGAATCAGTACACATGTAATGACCGAACCGGGTCTTTCCCCAAATTTTCTTAAATATTTCTCTGAAAGATTAAACATTAAAGTGCATGCAATAAGCCATTGATGTGATAAAAAATAACCAGAAAATATATTCCAATAAAACCCTCAACAAATATTATTGCATTCCATAATAGAAATAAAATAATTATGGGATTTACACAATCGAAAATCTGAACTACAATATTCAATAGTAATATTAAATGACAAGAAGAACCTGGAAATACAATGGAGAAATCTGCAGTGAATCTACACTGGAGACAAACTGGGACTATGTCCAATCCTCCTCTAAGCCAAAATCGTTTCCATCCTCGCAGCTGTAATTGAAAGCTGAAAGCTTCCTAATATCTCCTAGAGATAAATATCATATCAAAAACTAAACATATCTCAAATGAGCCTTCAATCCTTCTTTTAAAGCAATGGTTGTAACTCTTCAGTTTCCCCTCTTTGTCTTTTCATATTCTCACTTAAAGTCACTTTTTAAATAAATATAACCATTGGTTATAAAGTGACATAATAAAATAAAGTAAGGGATCTTCTGGAATTATAATGGAGGACCAAATGAACTCGAATGGAGACGTGTGATATATTGCTGGAAAGCTCTCGGTGAGACACTCCAAGTCCACTACTGAAATGCTAGGAACACTGAGTTTTTCCTACTTACTATAAATAGTAAGAACTCTGAAAACCATGTGGAAATTGATCTGATTGGCCTAAAACTGAAAACACCTAGCCCAAATATCCCTCTGATTACCAGCCAAGCCTTGGCTAGCCCACCAAACCATGATGAAAGGCTAACTATATGCCACGAAATAATATGCCCCGAAAAGGGGACATTACAAATCATCCCTTCCCAGAGATTGCTTGCCCTCAAGCAATCAGTATCTGCATGTTGTGGGCGTAATACTTGGATCCCAAACCAACCTCAGGGAAGTTGCTCCACCAATCTGTCATGTGAAACTAAAAATAATGTCATGCCCTAACCTGTGAATCCATTCACAAAACAACAAAACAACAACCAGTCTAATGTCAGGACCCAAAATCACTGTAGGATCATTCATACCAAACTTCCCTATGTCACCATCACCTATGAGAAAGTCCTCAACCCAACTAAGGACCTCACTCCAACTGAGATCACCAATCCCTCTATGGTCAGAAGCAGCGAAGGACCAAACCTCACAACAATCGACTCCCTAAATAAATACCAACCGCAAGTATGTCTCTCCTAGATCCCATAAGTAAAAGGGCCATCCATCTCCCCAACTAGCTAAAATACCCTGATGCCCTATGCCCCTACAGAGTGAATCACCAGAAATGTCCAACTGCCATAACACTACCCCTCTAATTTGTTGCCTGAACTGGAAATTGTAATGAAGAGACAAGATACACAGACTATCAGACAAGGCTTCCATCTTCAAGTGATGAAGCGTACCAAACCAATCACTCACCCCACACCTCTGCAATAATAAAGAAAGAAAGTTATCTTTAGGTGGGCTGAATGAAAAACAAAATGCATCCCATATAATGTGGCCAACATGCGATGCAATAACCAACTCTAATGTAATTCCTGAATCGGCATAAGGATTCCATAACTGTCTCTCAATACCAGGAGTCATACAATGTATACCATGGTGTGAAAAATTCACCCCAACAACCATAATCAACATACCAAGCTCGATAACCCCATACCAAATAAGCTCTACCCAAACATCATCATCATGCCTAGAATATATGGTGATGGAGTTACCATAAGCACTGGAGAAATCAGTATGATAGTGTAGAGGAGTCATGGTTGTGTGGAAAGAGGAATGATCCAAGGGATGCTCGCCAAAATGAGACATCTCACCATCAACAAGAGGTAGTGCACGGAAAGGCACATCATCCATCATGCCACAAGACATAACTTCCCATCCTGGACTGCTGGTGTAAAAACCACACTACTCAACAACTGAGCTCATCCCGCTACTCCAACTTGGTGACCAAGACCCACCGCTAATAACTAAACCTAGATCCCAAATTCTACAATCGACCTCATCCTTGTCATGGGGATAGGAAATACCTTCCTCCTCTAGCTCGAAGAAAGGATTTTCAAATATCAAATCAGCATCCATCACAAACAATAAATTGTCGATCACCTGATAGTTATCCAACTCATTAAGAAACTCTGGATGATCCAAAGATCTTTTGGGACTGCTATCCAAGTCATAGGTCTACTGTATGCTATCAAGTTCCTGAATCACCTCCTGAAAGAATTTAGACCTTTCCCTGTCGTCTTGTTCCCTGTACTGACTAGTGGCAATAATATGATTTCTTGCTTCCTTAAGAGCAAGATGTGTGTGATCCAATGTTTCCTGAAAATTATTAAGCTCTCTGTTGAGCTTATTAGCCTCATCATCCTTTTTCCTCAACTACTTAGCATAATTTTTTGCAACCTGTAATAGATAGCTGTGATCCGACAGTAAACATAGATATTTTGATTTCCAAACCTCAAATGCTATTTTGATCCCCTGTAAATTAGCAACACAAGATCCAATCCTTATATCACCTTGTCCTGTCTCTTTCTAAGTTTTCCTGTAAAGATCCTCAATAATCTAGTGAGTGCTATCATGGTGAACAAGAGCTGCTGTAATAGCATCATTATTGACTTTCAGCTGACTCTGCAAGGCATGCTTCTTATCGTTATCATTTTTAAATGCACTCTCAGATTGTTCATCCAAATCATCATTATGTATATTTGATGCGCTACTATAGAAATCACATGATCCTTCAAATTTTGTAACATGCATATTTTCTACCTCTTCTTTAGCCTCTCCTTCATACATTGATTCGATATTTTTTTTGCAATCCCCGACTTCAATGACAACCTCATAAGGCTTTTCTTCAATAACTGACTTAGTTTTTTGTTCACTTATAGGTAGATTAATGATAGCTGGAAAATCTTCATATAAATTTCTTCACCTATCTTGTGTAAGTAGATCTCGAGCCAAATTATGACACTGCTTCTTAGCCATTAAAGTCCTGTGTTGTAGCTTTGGATGAAAGTCCATGAAACTAGGGAAGGTTAAGTCTCTCCGAACCTGAGGAGGAAGAGTGTTATACTCATCATACATACTGTGTATTTCTATCCTTTTATCAGGTTGTAAAACCTGGGCTAACTATTGTTGTACTTGAGCAAGATCCTTCTGAACTTGTGTGTTGCTAAACAATCCCTTCATCGTGACCTGTCCTTATGTTCAAAATGAGAACTTGAGCCAAATTTGTTTTATCCTTCCCTTTTTGTACAAAAAAAAAATTTCCAAACTAAATTTTCACCAAATTTGACACATTGTAATGATCTTGACTTGCTATTTCAAATTGTATTACTATATTTATGTCCTCTGAGGGGTGAATGCTTGTCAAATTTAACAAAGTTTGAATGTCTCTCCTTCTAGTCCAATTTCTTTTTTTTTTTGATAATGTCTATATCTAGTCTGATTTTTCCAAAATATGTTTCCTTATATATTGCTCACAATAACATCTCATACACCTGACCTATAGTGTAGGAGCCGTAGTGGTTATATTTTGACTGGAAATGAATGTCAATGTAATGCCAGTTTGGCGTATGAACTCCATGTCCCAACTGAGGACTGTTGGAAGTTGTTCTACCACTGATGTAATTTCACCATGCAATTAAAGGTGAACCTAGTCATTAAAGACTGGTGATATTAGAGAGCCCATATAAGACCATCGATAATTTTTGAGTTGCTGCGGATTTACCAATTATGGTATGTACCAGATGTCAACCATTTCAAACTCACAATATTGGAAACTTCTTAAATGGTATGCAACAGAGCTGCTGAGTCTCACATGCTATGATTAATGATACCAAACTCGCAAAAATAAGAAAGATTATACAACATGATACTCATGGCTCACACAACATCATTGGACGACTCAGAGAATATGCTTGACAAACTCTGCCTTAATGTTGCATCAACTTCTTACAAATCCAAATGAATATATAAGGACCTCCATTAAATTGGACTGCAATTTCCTTTACTCAGGCAAGGACTTCCTCCTACGAATCTATCTTCATGTTACTTCACAGTTCCTGGTAGCAGTTAGTTCTCTCAACTAACGCTGCTACCTGACCTTGCTTGGTACCTATTATCTTCTGACGTGGTTACTCACCCATGGAATTTTGTTCACCCCGTAATGTCTGACTCCTATATCCACCCACGACATCATTTCATAGTCACATCTCACAGAGCAAATGGAGTTTCCAAACTATTTCATCATGATTTGCAAAGGTTTTAAAAAAAAATCCATATATAATGCATGACTTCAATGATCCATTAGATAAATTTGTGTCATCATAGAACAGTCTTTGATATCCTCAGTAAATCATTTTGAAAAAAACTTCGCAAGTTTCAGCTTCTAGAGCTCAAAAGAAATTCTCGTATGTGCCATTGCGTCAAGCATACAGACTATTGATACTCTCTTTTTGGAATTCCATGGAAACAACTTTCAAGCTGTTTCACTTGTCTAGACAATGAATAGTCTTTGTTGTTCTGTATACATGTGTGTCATCACTGTAGTGTCATGTCACTAATCCATTCACCATATGCCAAGGGGTATACCCAAATGGTCTCCATGAGTATATGTGTGAGAGTAGACTTATCTCCTAATCGGGTGTGTGACCATCGAACACCCCACAAACCACCACTCTAGCTGCCTGATATGTAAGTGAAGTGTTGGTTGTAACAATGGATCATGTGTTGTCTAAAGACGTGCAAACTTGGAAACATCAATGGTAATACTTGAAGCAAAAAGACCAATCACCGTGCGCGGGTGGATAGTCCCTTCAACACAGATTTAGCTGAGTCAATTCTGACACCCAAAGCACAGTAGTTTAAATGGCCCGATATAGCCTTGAAACCTAGTCTGGAGGTGAATTTGATATCTCAGTAGCTGACACGACATCTGGTGCTAAGCTCAAATGATATAACCAAAATCTAGATTGACACATATGTTCTTGTTGTGTGAGCAGCCTGCTCGCTTGCTAAATTTTAGAAAAATAATATGCCGACTTGCTACATAAGCCACGTTTTAACTCTTATTTCAAATTCTAGGAGTTACCTGTACCCTTGCTTGCTAAGTCTGATTCCAACAAAAAATACAAAATTCTTTTACTCATAGAACCCTTCTGAAAAAGTAGGTCTCTGTTATAATTCCACAGGCTGGCAAGAAAACCAGCTCTGATACCACTTTAACGACCCGAACTGGGTCTTTCCCCAAATTTGCTTAAATGTTTCTCAGAAGATTAAATATTCAATTGCATGCAATAAACCATTGATGCGATAGCAAATAACCAGCAAATATATTCCAATAAAACCCTCAACAAATATTATTGCATTCCATAACAACAATACAATAATAATGGGCTTTACACAATCCAAAATATGAACTCCAATATTCAGCAGTAATATCGAATGACAAGAAGAACCTAAAAATGCAATGGCAAACTCTGCAGTGAATCCACACCAGAGATGAACTGGGGCTACATTCGATCCTCCTCTAAGCCAAAAGTGTTTCCGTCCTCGCGGCTGTATTCAAAAGATGAAAGCTTCCTAATATCTCCAAGAGATAAATATCATATAAAAAACTAAACATATCTCAAATAAACCTTCAATCCTTCTTTTAAAGCAAGGCTGTGACTTTAGTTTCCCATCTCTGTCTTTTCATATTCTCACTTAAAGTCACTTTTTAAATAAATATAATCGTTGATTATGAAGTGACATAATAAAATAGAGTGAGGGATCTTATGGCATTAAATCGGAGGACCAAACAAACTCGGATGGAGACATGTGATAGCTTTCCCGAAAGCTCTCAGCAAGACGCTCTGAGTCCACTACAGAAATGCAAGGAACACAAAGTTCTTCTTACTTACTATAAATAGTAAGCACTCTGGAAACCCTATGGAAACTGATCTGATTGGCCTAAAACTAAAAAAACCTAGGCCAAATATCCCTCTGATTACCAGCCAAGCCTCGGTTAGCCCATCGGACCATGATGAAAGGCTAACTATATGGCATGAAATAATGTGCCCTGAAAAGGGGACATTACAACACATCCTCCATTGTCCATCATTCTTACATGCTAACACTGCATTCACTACACATGGACTCAATTTTTCTCTGATCAACCCTCTCTACAATAAATCTTGCACTTGGCTATTGAGTTCTTGATATTCTATTGGTGACATCCTATATGCTACTTTATTAAGGAGACTAGCCCCTGTTATCAAATCTATACAATGATTAATACTCCTTACCGGAGGTAATCCACTAGGTACATTATCTGATATAATGTCAACATACTCATTCAACAATCATATGATTTTCTTAGGATATTATTCTACCAATAAATTCTTCTTAGACTCCTTAGGTACTAAAGAAAAACACACATTATTATGCTTCATGCCATCCAAAAACTTCTTGCGATCCACTAAACAAATTCTTGCACCGGTACATACTTCACTCTTAAGAGGTTTCTCTAAAGGTAAAAATAAAATGTTACATCCCATTACCAACAATAGTGTAAACATTCCTTCTCCCATCATGCATAGATTTCATATCATACAACCATGGTCTACCCAACAAGACATGACACACGTCCATAGGCATAATATCACACAAAACCTCATCACAATACTTCCCAATCTTGAATTTATTTAGACATTATTCACTTACCGGTACCTTGTGTCCATCTTGTACCCATGCAATCTGATAAGGATATGAATGCTTCAACCTTTGTAACTTCAGTTTGTCAACCAAATCCTCTAAAGAAAGATTATCATTACTACCAAGTCATGACACATTACACACCTTGTTTTGTACCTTGCATTTAGTTATGAACAAATGCTTCCTCTGTATAGATTACTTCTCTTGTTCTCTGTGATATAGGATTCTCCTAGTCATTAGGGTTGCACCTTCCTCTGCTTGCTTGTTGTTCACTAAACCAATGGAATCTTACTCATAAAATGTTTTTCTCCTACCACCTTCTACCTTCTTCTTAGAGTTCCCTTGCTTGCATACAAAGGCTCTCTATCTTGCTTCACCACATTTGAAAAAAGTATCACTAAAACTTCCTCCTTTCACCATTACCTTGTCCTTCCTTTTGGTAGGAACTCCTAGCATTCCTCCTATAGGGATCATTGTCCTCAAATTCTAATTCACTTTTGCCCTGGTCTGCAGAAGATCTACCTCTACCTCTTTGAAATCTTCCTCCTCTTCCTCTTTGTCTCTAGTCATGTGTTCTATTTATCTTTTCTTCAGCCTTACAGCCCACTTGTAAGCCTCTTCCACACTCCTAATCTGCAAAAAAATTGATTTCATCTTGTATTGATACCCTCAAACCATTAAGGTAGTGAGCAACATGTTCAACTTCATCATCTATATGACCAGATCTGATGTTCAACTTGTAGAACTCCTTAGTAGAACTCTTAACACTTGGGTAAAAAATCTTGTTAAGCATCACTGTTAACAATAATAACAATACCATAACTCAAGAAGAATGAGAAGAGGAGGAGGGGAGCATGGAGGAGGACAGTACCCAAATTCAAATTTGGGTGGGACTGGTGCGGTGGGGGTAGAAGTTGGACCTTCTGTCTGTAGGAATCTAGATAATTTTGTTGGTGCTCAAATCAATAGATTGGATTTCCTATGGACTTGCCAATCCAACGCTTGGAAACCCAAGTGATTTGGCCAACTAACAAGTCACAACCAAGGCAAGGTTGGAACTTCTACGATTCTGGCTCTGCAAAACCAAGGCTGGTAGGCCTATACCTTGACTTATCCTTCAAGTTACAAGGCTTTTTATAGAAGATAAGTAACACTTCAACCTTCTCTCTCAAGTATGGCAAGACACTTGAAAGAAATCTAACTGAAAGTAATATATCATGAATTATAAATTGAAATACTTTAAGTAATTGAAATAATGTTTAGTAAATGTGTATGTAATTTGAAATGAAAAAATATAGAAGATATCACAAAACTATAAACAATGAACTGAATAACTATAATCCAAAAAATGATTAGAATAATGTCTTATTCTACCATGGGCAATAGATTCAAGATCATTCCAATCTTATGTTCAACCTCATAGATAGTTTTACAAGAAAACTTATCACTTCAAAGGTGCTATGGAATGTACATGCAACCTAAAACAAATTCAGAGATATTTCAAAAGGGCAATTCTTCTCAGATGACAGACCAATTGACTAATGCCTCAATCAATAGAATTTAACTATGCAAAATGAGAAAACCAATTGAAAATATAGAATATGAATCAAATCAGGAAGCATGCACATCAAACTATCACTTTGAAGAAGTTCTATTGGTTTATCCAAGGGACTAATTGTAAAATGATAATGAAACTATTACACATGTGAAAGAAAAAGGACTTATCTTTATTGATTTTGAAAAAAATAGTACATCCAAGTCCATGTTATACTTGTTGATTAAAAACTATCCAAATATGTGAAATTGTATTATATTATATTGTCTCCTCTTTACATTTTATATTACATATATATATATATATATATATATATATGTTTGAGTGGCTTTCACACATCTTTAGGGTGAAAAGACACAACTCTTATTACAAATTATTTTGAAAAAATAATAAACTAACTAAAAAATAACTACCTAACTTTCGGATTTGGCTTTGGTAGAAAATCCAAAACACCTCGTGACAAGCTAATATTTTTGCAGGAGATAGGAAATTTGATTTTCCGAACTGGGTCATTTTTAGATTTTTAAAATTCGACCATCTTTATCCTCTGTCGAAATCATCTTTGTAGCAGGTCTAAATCCCAACATTTTCTAAAGGCTTTGATTAGTTAGTTCTATTTATTTGTGTCATAAAGCTTCCTTCCTTTGATATTTTTTAGTATGGAGAAACATGTTTTTTGATAATGGATTGGGACTTCTAAATTATCAAAATTTAGGGTACCACCAGTGGCTCTTTCTGGGGACGTATGCTACCTATGAGCATAGCGAGATTCTAGCTATCTCTGGAGAAGTAGACCAAGTATCCACACTTAATCTGATGCAAAGTGATTTGGTTCTCATCTTTAATATTTATCTTTATGTCAAAAGGATCATGAAGAACTTTCATAGGAACATTCAATTAGGTGGCTCCAGGCCCCCAAAAAAATCAACACTGCTTCTTTCCTCTATCGAACACATAATTTTGATCATGTAATACTTTGGATCTCCTGAATACGATGCCACCACTCTCATGGACAAAATTTATTTCTTTAACATGCTTTGAATTTTGTTTACCTTTAGAAAAGTTAGCAGTTGCACTGTAGTCCTTGCTAAATAAAATATCCCCATGCATTTGATCAGCCCTACAAGTAACTAGATTAAGCTCTTCTTGTTGGATGCCTTTATGTACACAATCTTCCCTATACTCAAGATGTTGTTTCTTTTCACAAAAAGGATTTGGAGATAACTCACATTCAGGAACTTTCTTCTCATCAAGAATTTGATCAGATATGATACTCATATAATTTTCACAACTAATCTTCAACACATTCTCCTCATTATATTTATTTGATTCCATCTCATCTTCACATGTTTGATACAACTTATGCTCATAGGATGAAATAATGCATGTCTCACTTTCTGAATATACTTCCCCATATATATTTTGAGTTTCATCATCTTCAAAATGATCACTAGGCTCACTATCTTTATCATGATGTTGATGGACTTGATTGTATATAAAATATTCTTCAAATAATGGATTCAAGGATAAAGAGAACTCGGGCATATCTCCATGAGAGCTTTCATCTTAAAATTCTTTGTGTTCATATGTTGTATGTTGTTCTATTTCATCTCCATTATTTGATTCTTGAAATTTATCATCTTCTTCATCTAGTACCCCTTGACTATGTACTGATCTATCAACTTGCTTATCATTGTGCATTTAGAAAAAAAATTGACCACTCTTCTCAACATGTTTTTTATATTCCATGTCTAGTAAATATGAGATTTCTTCTGTACTGATAAGATCTTTTTCCTCATCATCATGGTCATTGATACATGTTTCCATGAAAATCTCACTACGTATAGATTCTACTTCAATCTGATCTAAATTTTCTTCCTCTATGTCATCATTCTTTTCTTCCCTCAATACTTCACATATTTTCTCAAGAAAAGATAGAAGTTGAGAATCATGGTAGATTCCTAACTCACAAAGTTTATCCATTAATTCCCTTCCCAGAGGCCTGATATCTGAAGGTATTTCCTGATAGATCTTTATCACTCTCATGAACAAATTTAGTGTAGGTTCACATCTATATCTTTCCAAGATGAAGAATATATCCAAAGGGGACATGTAAGATTCTCCCTCCAAAATATAATTTGGCTCTCTTTCCTGTTCATAGCACATTTCTTGTTCATAACACATGTTTTCTTCTTCACCACTGGCATCATGAAACATATCAAGAAACCACTGCTCAAACTATCTCCATGATGAGATGGATTGTGTGGGTAGTGATTCATATACTTGTCTGGCAT
>MU225843.1:549639-564253 GCA_018584345.1 Thuja plicata
ACACAATCGCTCAATTCACAAAGACAAACATGAATTGTTTGTTCTGCAAATTTGATTGAGGCGACCTATTGCCTCCTAATTAGTTGTGGATGTTGAGTTTTACCCTCAGAATGAGAGCCAACAACCTAACCATTGCTAACATGGAGGATTTTAATAATGCAAGAATAGAAGAATTGCCATTAATCTTACGAAATCTACAACTAGTCTATGAGAAAATGCTCTTAATCTATGAATTGAGAAGTAATTTAAGCTATGAAAGCAAATGACACTAATCTAAGAATGAATTGTAACTACTCTATGGAAGTAAAATGCAATTAATCTAAGAAAGAAAGTGCTTTTAATCTAGAAATGAAATGCTTGTAATCTATGAAAGGAATTGCTTCTAAGCTATAATTGAACTTGGAATGGATTTAAGAAGCTTGAAAGCACCAAATTGAGATGTTAGACATATAGATAAATCATAAATGAAAGCTAAAACATCTTCAATTCCAATTAAAACTAGCCTAATTATGCAAATAAAGCTTGAAACATGAAAGAAATGAAATGAAAATTGACTATAATATTGATGCTCTCCAAAATCATTCTCTCTAATGAAGAAAAGAAGTCCAATTTATAGAAAACCATGGAAAGAGAGTGAAGGGTTTCTTGAAAAGAAACAGTTGTCTCCTCATTCTCCATTTGAGACAAATAAGCAAAGATTATTTAAATAAAAGGGTGAATTATTGCCACATAAGTGTCCTTTCACATGGAATTATGGAATTCCTTTTTGAGGATAATTCACCCAATAATTAAATAACCTTTCAATTCCTTTTATGTATATTAGCCAAAGGGGGTGGAATTGATTTAATTAAAAGCACTTAAGACTTTAGGATTAAATCAATTAATCGTAGGGATTTTTAGCTAATAAAACTTGAGAATTTAGGAATTAAATATAATGTTAGATTTATGCAAATTTGGGTTTTCTGCATTTGAAACTCAGTCAATTAAAGTCAATTAGGAGAAGAATTTTCCTAATACAATAGGACTTCAAAAATGAGAAAATTGAAGGAACACACCAAAATTGATTAGGATTATTAGGTGCCAATTTTGGGGTGTTACAACTGTCAGTGCTCTGTTCATCTGTCGGTGCCACAATATCTCATAGTTGATGTTTCCATTCTTCCTGAAGAGATTTGGGAACATCTCATATCTATCTTGTGAATATTCCTTTCTTAAGGCCATCACTTTCCTCACAATAATGCCCCTCCTTATGTCCATGTCTAAGAGAAATTTGAAACATTTGTGAGTGCCAGTCAAGTCTATATCAACACCATTATTCTTCTTTCAGGTGGTGTGGAAGAAATTTAACTCCCCTGCCTTCCCTTTCCATTAATTAACTAGCTGGTCCAAATTGTCTTTATTTTCATTATATTTAGTTATAATGCTGACAATTTTCTTACCTTGAGCATATATAGCAGTAGGTACTACTTCATGTGTATAATGCATGAGAGCACTATGTATCTTATCTACATACTTCTACTTCACCCATGCCTCTACTTCTCTGAAGGATGCAGATTGTTCCACCCATTCCTTCTTTTTCCTTTCAAGATTTGCTCTTGCAGCTTTTAGCATGGCCTTTTCTTGCTCAAGTTCTTCTAGAGTGGAGAAGTAGATGGTGCAGGGGAAGGAGGGTAAGTGATGATGGGACTTGATGAGGAAGGCTATTGGGGTCCTGATTTATCCTCTTTTGAGGCATTAATTGTACTATTTTCCTTCCCTCCAGGAATGTAATTCTCTCATCCTTCTGCAGAGAATTAACCCTTTCATCATTATATGCTTTTAGAACAAATTCATACTTTTGGTTTAAGCTTTAAAAAGCATCCTTTTTCTTTTCAGCTACCTTCAAACTTAAATTAGCAGTCTAGAAAACAAGGTTAGCTACCTCCACACTTAAGGTATCAAAAACTCTTTTGATGATGAGGCTACATGTATCCTCAGTTTGATCATCTTCATTCATTCTCTTTTTATCCTTCTTCTTCAAGGACCAAATTGCTAAAGCTACATGATCTTCACTAAACTGGGCACCAATTGATGTTCTAGTAGTGCTTAATGGTTTTTCTTCCTTTCTAAAAACATAAAAAACTATGGCATTGGCCAAATCCCACTGGGGTAAGATGAGGATCCCCTTTTTCCATACCAGTTCCCTGCCCTCTTGAGTGGTCATCTTGTCAAACTTAGTAACCATTTCCTATTTGACTTCTTTTTCAATGTCATCCTTGCTCTGATCTGGTTGGGCTTTTTTCAACCTCTGGAACTTATCCTTGAACTCATCAATGTGAGTTCTCCATAAGAATTGAATAAAGGCCCTAGCCTTAACAAAATTATGCATCTTATATAACTCTTCACTGGCCTATTTGGTTATAGGGTCCAGCTCCTTTCCTGCAAACTCTACCACTATGAGATCTAGAGTTGTATGTCTAGGTGCCTCTAGCACTCCTTCTTGCAGCTCTTGTGCAGTGACAAAGACTTGGCCTGTGTTTCCCATTTGGACCAATTTCTCAGCAATAGCTTGGTCATCCATATGTAAAGGGGACTAGGAAGGAGAGTATAACTCACTCTCTTGCTCTTTTCCCTCCATATTTTTTTTCTTGGGAGAGGGCATCTTTTGGGAACTAGCATCTTTTGGCCTCTTTCCTTTATAATAAAAATATTTATCAATCTTGGGCATGATAGTACTATACCCTCTTCTCTTATAAACTACATAATTTCTAGGTGGGACTACCCTTTCTTGTGCAAGTTTTCTCAGAATAGCCTTAGCCTTTTCTTGCTTAGCTTCCATTACTCTGTCTTTCTTCTCATTGGGAGTTTGCATGATACCTTCAAAAAATGTCATAAGGAACTTAATATTTGTGGCCCAAGGTGAAAATTCCTCCAAAGGATCATATAATCTATCAAAATTGTGGACAAAGTCTAAAGACTTCTTATTTACTAGACACTTTTCTTTCCTGACCTCCTGGTCATTTAGATCAAAAATATTTCTAACAATGTCCTCTGGTAAATTGAACTGGTGTTCTAGTGCTAAGCACTTGGTTCTTTTTCTGAACATGCCCATGATGAAGCCTTCATTGTCTACACACCTGGACACAAATTTTGCTAGATGGTAGGGCTCAAAATATTTGTCAAATTGTTTCCATCCACCTTTTATGATGATGAAATGGTGAGCTCTGGTGAGGGTGGGGAAAATACTTCTCTTCATCTTTCCTGTTAGGGATTCTTCCTACAATCCTCCCATCTACCTCAAAATTTATGCTATTCCAATCTTCAATGACACTCTGTAGGGTAGAACATTGGGGTTTCCCCTGAATCCATAAACCCTGATAACTATAGAAATATGGTACAAAATCATATCTCCCCAATTGTGGGCAATTTTCAGTTCCAGGGAAAACTCCATAGGCCTTAATAATCTCATCATATCTGTATGGATCCTAGGATTCTATTTGCATAATAATGACTTAAGCCTTGCAAAAAAATTCTATCAAAGTATACATAACTATCTCTTTTCTATCCCATGATAGATCAACACTCCATAATTTGATAGGTAAATCCTCAGCATCCTAGAATTTAGTGAGGTCCTTTTCTTCCTCAAAGATATCAGCACTATTAAATAGAAACATGTGCATCATAAGAGAGTACCACCTCATTGGCTTGAGTATATTTCCATCTTTAATTCCTATTAGACCCTCATCCATTTGTTGATCAATATAAGAAGCACAGTCAAAAACTACTGATAGGTGGGGGTGCAAAATCTAAACCATCATGAGCATGATATGAACTAGCATTGTTGCTTCTTCATCTTCTCCTAAGATGAGACACAGGGCACTATACATTTTCTTAGCCTTACCATTGAAATATTCCAATTTGAATGGCTCTGGTGTGTTTGGGCCCACAACAATCAAATCCCCTATATTATTAAAGTACCCTTTCAGAACTTCATTCCTATAATATTCCCTCTGGGTCTGGTATACTTCCTTAAAGTAATTGAAATCAATATCATCTATTTGTACTAATGAGTCACTTAATTTGAAAATTGTTTTGATCTCATCGGCTATGACAATCAACAACATGTTTTCCCATGTGTCTCTGTCATATGTGTTGGCTATTATGGTGAACAGATCTGTATCCATGAACACCCCAGGTACTATAAATTTTCCCACATATAAATCCCATATGTTACAATCTGGGGAAGGAGCATTTCTCTGGCTGTAAGCAATTCTAAACAAACTTCAACCATTTATACTTGTTTTGACATCTTTGGCCCACCTACCTGAGTCATATAAACCCTCTCATACTTTTAAGTGGTGATGTGTTGGAACTATTCTCTTAATTTGGGTAGTATCACCCGTGGATCCTTTTAACTACTGTAGAAGGCCCTCTCTCACATTTCTCCTTTGATAATCTATCTCTCTAGAGAGTTCAATCCTAGGGGCCATTTTTAAACCTAGGGCTTCTTACTGAAATGAAATTCAGAATTAAACCATAATTTTGAGAGCTTTTCAAATTTCAAATCTCACTGGAAGTATGAATTTCTACTATATAAGAAAAATCTTACCTATTCTGCAATTCTATAGCAAGGAGCTGAAAATCACTACAATTTTGTTCTTTTCTTGAATGATTCTGGTAAACTATGGCGACTTCAAGTTTAAGTGATGAATTATACTACTTCAATCAAATCAGTCCTTCACATTGAATTAAACTGAAGTGGCCACATGTTCTGCAATCAATTTTCTTGCCTTAGACTTCACGACTTATTGGCTCAATGATGATTACTTTTAAGAACTTTGAATCTAGATCGTAGATCTCCATCATCACCTTCTCCATTTGACAGTTCTCATCTTTTCTTAGAAACAAATGTTCACCTGGGACACGTGTCAGCATGACTTAATCACTTACATGATAGATGTCAGGCTTCTTTTCATTAAGTGATTAAGTCTGCCGTTAGATTCATCTTAACCTGTCTGTAATTTATTTCACCTTGAGTTTACTGACTGTGGCTGCAACATCATCACCTGGGACACACGTCAACATGGCTTAATGGATTAATCACTAGATCTCAATTTCTTTTCCTTTAAGCCATTAAGCAAACTGTATGATCTTTTCACACTTACAACCTTATTAACATGATAACTGTGTTGTAAATGACCCACCTTTTATGCCACACGTCATCACGACTTAATCGCTTATCCATTAGATCTCAAGTACTTTACCTTCAAGAGATTAAGCTAACCGTTGATTTTTTTTGAACATGGTACTCCTTTAATCCTTCCTTTATGACCTCAACTAGACCCACTAGGACACGTGGTGTCATGGCTTAATCACGTAAGTGATAGATTCTGATCGGTTTCTCTTCAAGTGATTAAGTGAGCCATTATATCTTCAACAAATTATCCATCCTTTAACATGCGGTCAGCTTCACCTTTAGTGGAATACATGTCATCAACTAGACACGTTATAGAATTGCTTAAAGGCTTAGGCATTAGATCTTTTGCATCTTTGATATAAGCCATTAAGTCATCCGTCAGATCAGAATTAAATTGTCTGTACTTTAATCATTGCCAACTTAGGATACCCGGGTCCACCAACTACCACATGTCAACACTGCTTAATTTTTTAACCATTAGATTTCGTGCATCTCGCTTTTAATTGATTAATTCAACTATTGATTCTTTTTGAGCTTTAATCTCCTTCATATTGCCCATGACAGGACCCACATCTTTCTCTTTGACACACATTGGCACCACTTAATTGCTTACATGATAGATGTCATGCATCTTGGGATTAAGCAATTAAGTCTACCATTTGATGAAACATGATCTGCCCATCGATTAACTAAGAACCTTTACGACCATGAGACCCACCAAAGATAGGTGGTGTCACAACTTAATGGATTATAAGATAGATTTTGATCATTTTGGGATCAAGCCATTAAGAGGACCATTAGATCAAAATTGACTTGCTTGACAGATAACATATTTAATTAAAACATACATGGACTTTGAACTTAGGGAAAAATGTTGGACAATGGCGTTAGGATCGAAAACTTAACGAACAAGAACAACCTAAAAGGAACCCATTCGAGACATGACTTAAGTGATAAAAGTAACATGAAATTAGAAGACATTTTGATGCTTAGGGTTTTTATGACCAAATTTATACTAGGAGACATGAAACAAGGGTTTTCAATTCTTTAGCTAGGTTAGGGACTTAGAAACAATGCTTGCAGAGGCACATGAACAATTCTAACCATGATTTTTTAAACCTTTGAACATAGGCAAGACATGGAACTTAAAAATTTACAAGGATGACCCAGGAATAGGAAATATTACCAACATGGTACACTTAAAACTTTTCAAAAAAAAATCCTTGTAAACACAAATTGTATTAACCGACTAATTAGCTTGCTTTCACCATACATGAAATTCCATTTCATAAATGTAAATGCATGTAATCAAAACAAAAAAAAAATCATGAAATTCAAATGCACATAACACATGTATTTTTGTATCATAGAAACCCTTATTAGAAGGTAAAAATTATGGTGGGGATGGAACCTACAAAGCTTCACTACTGCAAAAATAAAGTTGCCTATTAGGGCTTACAAAGATGACACTTCTGGTGATCTTACCCTATTACAAGTAACAATAAGATTTGTTAGATCTACCTTGTGAAAGGATTTTGCAACATGATGTATGTGTGCACTCGATTAGGAGATTTAAGAAAAGACGGTTAAGTCTACTATGTTAAGATATTTTGAGTCTATTGCAATTCTTAGAGAGTAACAAGAAATTGTGACCTGAATAATACAATCTTAATATTGCTGATATCAGATCCTTTAAGTGAAATAAGTGTATCACCTTGTTTTGATTGATAATACCTTCTAAAGTGCTCGATATCCTTGTGTCTATTCTGAATAATTTATATACTACAATATAATCCTTGTGCTAAAACCCTGTCTGATCTTTAGATGTCCTTAGTTTCACTACTACTTGATCATTCTACAATCATTACCTTTCAAAATAACATCTTGACATTCATATATCAAACTTTTTGACCTAATCAGGGTTTACACTATCTTAGAAAACCTAGGATCAATGGTCTACAAAATTTACCTTGATCATCTAAATATAGGAAACATAATAAATAAATGATTACATCTATAATTAATGTTCTCCTTGATCTTGGTAATCTCTTATCTAGAAAAATGTTGTTACCTAGAATAATGTGCCATTACAAACTTGTAGGTAACTTCTAGTTTTCTCGGTGAATACTATCTCTCAGTGCTCAGTGTATGTTGCTTGGTAACTCTATTTCTTAGTGATCATTGTAAGAATACCTCCTGTAGATATTGCAAGAAAGAATCTTAGGGGGAGTAGACCAACCTACTAGAAAACTAAACTACTCACACAATAAAAAGGAAAAATAAGCTAAGACAGAAAGAACACACTTGCAGAAATACACTATATACACAATCCTAATGTGCATGGATGATTACACTTCAGGAGAAGTATAACTTCAAGAACTGTCCATGAACTGGCAGTTCTAAAATGATTCTAGTAAGATCCTTTAATAAATAATAATTTTTCCCATACCTTTCATGGACAATATAAGGTCCCAGCTAGATTGGTTCAAACTTTCCATCCTTTCCTTTGTCTTACAATCTGGCATTCCACATGAGAACATAATCTCCCACATCAAATTGTCTTGAGACTGCCTTCTTATCATACAAGTTTTTTACCTGCAATTGAAGCTTAGAATTCTTCACAGAAGCTTCCCTCCTGGCTTCATCCAATTCCACCAAGTCATCAATTCTCAATTGCATGTCATTATCAATATCATCATGATAGATTTGAACAAACTTCTACATCTACATCAGATTATTTTGGGGTAGTCTTGCTTGGATCCCATAGACCAAATCAAAAGGTGCACATCCTATGGCCTTTTTAGATGTCACCCTATCTTCCCAAAAAACCAATGTTAACCTTGAGTCCCATGCCTTCTTGTTTCCATCCATAATTATTTTAATAATCTTAAGGAGGCTTTTGTTAGTGGACTCAGCTTGGCCATTCCCCTATGGGTCATAAAGTGCAGAGTAAGATGTGTGAATACCATATTCAGCACAAAAATTGATATGATCCTCAGACTTAAAACACATAGCATTGTCTTATATTATCTTCTCTGGGCACCCAAATCTGGTAATTATGTTCTTCAATAAAAAATCAATTACTACTTTACTAGATGCTCTCTTAGTGGGGATTGCTTCAAACCATTTAGTAAAGTAGTTAGTAGCTACAATTATCCATGAATGTCCTCCACTATAACTAGTAGCTATTTCTCCTATAAAATCAATGCCCCATTGCTGAAAAGGGGATTGAACCTCCACTAGTGTAAGGGGTACATTACCTGACAATTTTAGCTTACCAGAGAAAAATTGGCAAGCATCACATTTCCTAACCAGTTGATGAGCATCCTTGAAGATACTTGGCCACTAGAATCCTGCTCTTAAAATCTTATGTGCAATAGTCTTGGCCATGTAATGACCACCACACACTCCATTGTGCATTTATTGTAGGATCTTTTCTTCTTGTTCTCTATTTCAACAAAATTCCTTCAGGATTCCTCCACCAAAGCTCATCTCTAATGAGATAAAAAAGGATTACTTGTAACTTTAAAGTCCTCTTCTTATTCTCATCCATGTCATGTGGAAAATTCATTCTTTGTAAATAATAAATAATGTTGTTGTACCAATCACAATGGTCAAGGTTACAGATGAAAGGTCTGTGTTCCTCCTCTAGGGTATTAATATGGTTTGCATCCAAGTTTACACTAGCCATCAATTTGTCTAAACCCATCCCTCTGACCAACTTAGTGATTTGTATTTCTATGTTAAACTCCTAAATCCTATTGATCCATCTACATATTTTTCCTGAGACCTCTTGTTGAGTAAATATGTCTTTAACTACTACTAAGGGGACATAGGCTACTACAATGGCACCTATCAAATAACATCTGAAATCTTTCACAGCCTTCACCAATGCATAGGCCTGTTTCTCAGTTATATCATATTTGATTTCTGCAGCCTGTAATGATTTTCTAAAAAAGGCAATGGGCTATTCAAACTGTTCTTCATTATTTTTTAACAACACAACAACAATAGTATGACAAGATGCAAATGAGAAAATGTTCATAGGATTTGAATAATCAGGAGTTCTCGGGACAGGGGCATCTTTGATAGCTTGGTTAATTTCTTGAAAAGATTGGGTGGCCTCCCTGTCCCATTCTATTTTTGCACCCTTCTTCAACATTTTTGAAATTGGCCTACTTTTCTCAGCAAAGTTTGTGACAAGTCTCCTAAGAAAATTTACCTGACCGAAGAAAGATTGAATTCCTTTAACATTCCTTGGGATGGGTACTTTGTCAATAGTAGCTACCCTATCTGGGTCAATTCTAACCCCTTACTTTGAAATAATGTGCTCCAAAAATTCATTTATTGGCATTCAGAGAAATCCCAAATTCCAGAGCTCTTTCAAAAATCTTTTCCAGATGTTCACAATGTTGTCCTTCTTTCTTTGAGCACATTGTGAGGTCATCCCGATAGACCTCAAGAAATTTTTGCAAGAAATCTAAGAATGCAACATCCATGGCCCTCTAGAAGTAGCCCTAGAATTCATTAAACCAAAAGGCATTCTTAATATACATATGTTCCCCATGGTGTGGTAAAAGTAGTCTTAAAATACTCTAACTCTTTGACCATAATCTGGTTATACCCAGAGAACCCATCCATCATGGAAATGTGTTCACATCCACTGACTCTCTACAACATATTCTCCATATTGGGGAGAGAATAGTTGTCTTTTAAGGAAGATATGTTCAAGTTTATAAAATCCACACATAGCCTAATATCCCCATTCTTCTTCCTGACAGGGACTAGATTGGAAACCCATGAAGAATGCCTAATGGGTTTGATTATACTAGCATCTTTCATCTTTTTCAATTCCTATTCCATTTTGGGCCTTAGGGTGGGATTTATGGGCCTTTGATTTTGCCTAAAGGGTTTGGAATCTTCCTTTAATGGGATTTCATGTTGGAATAGCTCCTTGTTATATGAATTCAAGTCATCATATGTCCATGCAAAGACCTTTTTGTACTTCCTTAAAATATTAGTCAGATCTTCCTTAACTTTGGGGGACATTTTTTTACCAATAAATAATTTTTTAGGAACTTCCTCTGTTCCCACATTAACTTCCTCCAAATCTTCAGAATTATTTACACATGCAGAAAATTTTGGTTTATCCTTATTATCAAAGGCTCTTTCTAAAACAACTAGTCCCTTTGGGACTTTATTTGACTTCAAATGCAATATTTCTTTTCCTAAGATAGTATCTGTAAAGGAGAAAAATGATGTTTATTGAATAAGAGTGTTTTGAAAATCAAATCACTTATCACATTACATTTAATTCTTAGAGTGGAGGGATAAATAAGACATTCCCTTTTATTCTCAAATGCACAAAGGAAGGATCCAAATTGATCAACCCAAAAAGGATCAATGCATAAATGAATCAATCTATTGGAAATAAGAATAAAGAAGGAGATCCTAGGTTTCCCTCTTAAAATGTGTTTTGAAATGAATGTAAATGTGTGATAGATTTAGAATGATTAAGGATTTGAATTAAAATAGATAGGAGAAACACACTAAGCTAATAATATTATAGATCAAAGAATGCTATTTTCTGGGCTTTGTACTCTATTTCTGGAAAATCTGAAGTATGATCCGGAACTTGAATGCAGAGATGAACAAAACCCAAAAATATTTTTCAATTCTGACACCGTCTTTTGAAAAATCTCGATCTTGACCCACAAATGTTGACCTTGACCCAATAATTTCGACCTTGACCTACACAGGTCTGACAGAAAATCTGTTCGCAGATCCCGATAGTTCGCTGAAAAGGGTATCCAAATTTGAGTTCAAATCTTCAATCCTGAACCTGTTCCTAGAAGAAAAAGAGATTTTTTTGTTGGGGGGGGGGGTTTTCCTTAGTCAAACCCCAATTTAGGAATTAACCTTGAAATCAATAAAGTATAGAATGCTAGCAAGTAGCAGAATTGAATCTAATAATGAAGCTATGATATTGAATAGATATGCCAATGTAATTCAAATGTACACAAATATGTAAATATGAAAGCATGGACTTTAGAAAACATAAAACTCCATGATTGTATGCATGTAATCCACCTTGAAGAGATGATGAAAGAGTCTTGAGGATTCACAAAGGATCTTGAAGGAAGATCACACCATCATGATGGCTAGATCTAGGGTTTGAGTGATGAATATTGAATGCTTGACCCAAATCCATTCAAAGGCTTGAAAGCTTGAATCCTTGATCTTCAATGGAGAGATTGAATTCTTGAGAGGAAGAATTGAACACCTTGAAATCTTGTAAACATGTAGAAAAAATGGATGCTTGATCTTTTTGCTTCTTGACAAAATCTTGGTTAGAGATTTTTGCACTTAGAAGACTTAGAGAAAATGAGAGAGAAAGGCTTCCTTTTATATGAAATTAGAGAAAAATCTTCTAAGGAGGCTGATAGAGGAGAATTAAATTCCCATTAGACCCATGCCCCTAGAAGTGGACCTATTTAAAATATAATTTAGGAATCACCACTTCGGAACCCGAAACAGCTGACCCGGAAGCGGGAAATAACTTTTGCAAAGACCGACATCCAGAAATTCTGAGACCCTAAGATTTGAACCCTGGGTCAAGGTCGAGGTCAAACTTGACCTAGGTAAGGGTTGAGGATGACCTTAACCTAGTTCAGGATTGAGGTTGACATAGACCCAAGAGGTCAACCCTGACCTTGAGGTCAAAGACCTCAAATCTGCAGTCCAAGATGCTAAAAACTGGATGGAAAGTAGTGGAAAGAGAGGCAGAATACGGGGAAAGCCAGGTCAAATTCAGGAACCCATTTAAGGTGCTTGATATGACCCCAAACCACTTACATGGAAGGCTAAACTAGTCTACCATGGACGTGCTTCCATTTTTTGACTATACATTTAGCCCCCACTTTAGGGGGAGTATAGAAATCAAACATGCTCATGGTAAACTTAGAAGAAAGACACTGGTGGATTTCAATGAAGTATAATATCACTAAGTCAACAACATAAGCCCCTAGACCAAGGATTATAACTCAACATATATGCATAAAGATATGGAAATAAAGAGAAATCAATCATAGAAACATACATGATTACATAAGGAAGATAAGAGAAACACTATAGATAACATAGCTTCATGATCTAATCCTACTAGCATGAAAGAGAAAAGAGAAAAAATAAAAAGTGATTACCTCTTCTAGTAAGATACCCACCTTACTATGAATCACCAAGAAGGGAAAGCCCAACAAGTTCACCCATAAACTGTGCTTGTAATTGTAAATGCATCTTCTGACGAATTTTAAAATATCCATAGATCCACATTCTTGTATCACTATGGAATATAAAATGCATGTCCATTCAGGATTTAGCAACTTATGTGCGTTACCTTTCAAGGATTTAGCATATTGTAAAATAAAAGGGTGCATATCTCTTCAGGATTTAGCAACTTATGTGCGTTACCTTCTGAGGATTTAGCAAAAATAAAAGTAAAAATGTGTATTGCTTCATGATTTAGCAACTTATGTCTGTTACCTTCCGAGGATTTAGCATGCTGCAAAAACATAAATTACTATAAACTATAGTACAAGGGAGACCCTATATATATTCCCCGCTCCTTATCATGACTACCCACTAGGCAGGATAAGGAAGAGAAAAGAGGATACCTACCTCACAAGGTAAGGAGATTTCCAGCTTAACAATAATGTATACCATATTCTTAGCAAAGAGCCTTGACCCTTACATCCAAGAACATAGATAATCATGAAATGGATATGTCACTTATGGAAATAGGATCCTCAAAAGGGAAGAGGTCTTATAAACAAGACCCTCACCATAGAGGAGTGCTTAGGATAAAATTTCATCTTCTAAAGAAAAGAGAGAACAAATATTCAATCACCAAGCCCCCTGTAATCAAGAGGAAGTAGAATCCTCAGATGAAGGAATCAAAATCTAACCCAAAGCAAGAGAAAGAGTTTATCAAAAGCATACTTTGAAAAATAAAGAAGAGGTGATGACCTAGGACAATCACCTCTCATATAAGAGGGTATCCATAGTCAAAAACATACATCTTTATAAGGAAATAATGTTGTAAGATAAACGCATGCCACTAAGCTAAGGAAAGTAGCTCCTTAGATAAAGGAAGAAGGAAAATACCTTTCCCCCAAGGGGTGAAAGCAAGGAATATACTGAATTATATCAAGAAATTTGCTAGCATAGAGATATCATGTGAGAAATGAGATAGTAACCCTTGTGAGGGATAACACATTATTCAGTTTCCAAGGTAAGAGATTTGTCAACCATGGAAACCCAAAAAGAATGAAATAGGTTATATTCAAGGACATAGATCCTTAATGCAAACCAAGATTTTCATGTATGATTGGATATCTCATAATTGATAGATACTACTTAACTAAGGGAAAAATGAATCCTGGAAAGACAGAAAAGAAGGAGATAGCATCCTTTCCCCCCCAAGTGTGGGAGCAAGGATTAAAGGGGACCTATTATATTTCTCACAATACTATACAAGACAATGAGCCCCCAAATATTAGGCTAACATTGTTTACATAATATGGAGTTCCATAATAGGAACATAAATGTTATTTAGAGAAAATAGGATTGAAATACAACTCATTGCCACATGATATATAAATAATTTCACTATCAATGAGCTACCTAATCTTATGATGTAAAGCATGAAATTCATTAGAGTGATCTTAAAATCTATGATAGACACAAAAAGGAAGAATCTTCAAATATAGACTATGTTTCCTTTTGCGTTTAGGTCTAGTAATTATCTTAACACAAAGGAGCTTAGGCAAAACAACCTATTGGTCAAAGTCCTTCATAGGGTCATCATGTTTTGAAATGTTATTTAAGATGTTGGTATCATTGATGTGTTGTTGAGGATTAAATCCCAATCCATAAGAATTCTCATGCCCCCCATTTTGTAAGGGCATTTGAATTCCCTGTTTATCCTGAGTACATCCTTGATTATGGAATCCTTGTTTAACTAGTAACTGATAACCATGACCATAACAAGAAGCCATATGAAAAAAAGTCAATTGAACTTTAGTAGTTACTATTTCATCATTAGTATGTTTGATAGATTCACAAGAAGGAAAAATAAAGGAATATATCCTAGGAGAAGATGGGGTAGGAGCTTGATTATCCATAGGATCATCACTAAGAGGGATAGCATTAAGGGAATTCATATCATTCCCTGCTAATGTCTCATTACTAGAAGAAATCCCAAATGGAGGTAAAGAATCTATAATGTTTTCTTCATTCTCTAAAATGTCTATATAAGGAGAGTGTGTTTTAGAAAAAGAGTCATGATCATGTATGAATATGTCATCCATTAATAAATCACCCTCTTGTATCAAAGCATCTTCACAAGGAGAAGATAAATCAATGTCTTTATCCAAGGGT
>MU225843.1:564465-611278 GCA_018584345.1 Thuja plicata
GAGGGAAAGATTAAATTCATCTTCTTACTCTAATATATCCTTACAAGGTAATAAAATAGAGGACAAAGCAACATCACACGCACTAAATGAAATCTTTCTAGGTGTATCAATGTTGTAAATAGTGGAAAATGAAGGTAACCATGCACAAACACTATGGTAAAGGTCAATTGAAGAGATTGTAGAGGATGATGAAATAGGAATAGGATCAATGGAGATCTTATTCAAACCATTTTCATCCTCACTTCCATGTACCTCATTAAGGGATCTATCCTCTTTAGCAACAAAATCCTCATCAAAGTATTCAAAACAAAAATCATACATGTTGAACACAATGAAAAAAATGTAAATGTTTTTGTATTTTTAAAGAAATTTTGTGATTTTTATGAATTTTGAAATATAAATGCAACAGTATAAAAGAAAAAATACTTATATATTCATTCAAGATCTAATATTAAATGCAAATCTAACACCAAAAAGAAAGAGTTGTCTATGGCGGGTTCACCAAAATGTAAGGTAGAAAAATGATGTTTATTGAATAAGAGTGTTTTGATACTCAGATCACTTATCACCTTACATTTAATTCTTAGAGTGGAGGGATAAATAAGATATTCCCTTTTATTCTCAAATGCACAAAGGAAGGATCCAAATTGATCAACCCAAAAAGGATCAATGCATAAATGAATCAATCTATTGGAAATAAGAATAAAGAAGGAGATCCTAGGTTTCCCTCTTAAAACATGTTTTGAAATGAATGTAAATGTGTGATAGATTTAGAAGGATTAAGGATTTGAATTGAAATGGATAGGAGAAACACACTAACCTTGAAATATTATAGATCAAAGAATTCTATTTTCTGGGCTTTGTACTTTGTTTCTAGAAAATCTAAAGTATGATCCGGAACTGAAACGCAGAGACGAACAAAACACAGAAATCTTTTTTTGTTCTAACACCGTCTTTTGAAAAAGGTCGATCTTGACCAAAAAATGTTGACCCTGACCTAATAATGTCAACCTTGACCTACACAGGTCTGACAAAAAATTTGTTCACGTATCCCGATAGTTCGCTGAAAAGGGTATCCAGATCTGAGTTCAAATCTGCAATCCTGAACCTGTACCTGTAAGAAAAATAGATTTTTTGTTGGGGGGAGGGGTTTTCCTTAGTCAAACCCCAATTTATTAATTAACATTGAAATCAATAAAGTATAAAATTCTAGCAAGTAGTAGAAATGAATCTAACAATGAAGCTATGATATTGAATAGATATGTCAATGTAATTCAAATATAGACAAATATGTAAAAATGAAAGCATGGACTTTAGAAACCGTAAACCTCCATGATAGTATGCTTGGAATCCACCTTGAAGAGATGATGAAAGAGTATTGGGGATGCACAAAGTATCTTGAAGGAAGATCACACCATCATGATGGCTAGATCTAGGGTTTGAGTGATGAATCTTGAATGCTTGAACCAAAACTCTTCAAAGGCTTGAAAGCTTGAATTCTTGATCTTCAATGGAGAGTGTGAATGATTGAGAGGAAGACTTGAACACATTGAAATCTAGTAAAAATGTAGAAAAAATTAATGCTTGATCTTTTTGCTTCTTGACAAAATCTTGGTTAGAGCTTTTTGCATTTAGAAGACTTAGAGAAAATGAGAGAGAAAGGCTTCCTTCTATATGAAATTAGGGCACAATCTTCAAAGGAGGATGACATAGGAGAATTAAATTCCCATTAGACCCATGCCCCTAGAAGTGGACATATGTTAAATATAATTTAGGAATCACCACTTTGGAACCTAAAACAGCCGACCTGGAAGCGGGAAATAACTTTTGCAAAGACCGACATCCGAAAATAGTGGGACCCTGAGATTTTAAGACTCGGTCAAGGTCGAGGTCAACCTTGACCTAGGTTAGGGTCAAGGTTGACATTGAAATAGGTTAGGGTTGAGGTTGACATAGACCCAAAATGTTGACCCTGACCTTGAGGTCAAAGACCTCAGATCTGGAATCCAGGATGTTATAAACTAGATGGAAAGTAGTGGAAAGAGAGGAAGAACATGGGGAAAGCTAAGTCAAATTTAAGAACCCACTTAAGGTGGTTGATATGACCCCAAAAAACTTACATGGAAGGCTAAACCAGTCTACCATAGAAGTGCTTCCATTTTCTAACAATACATTTAGCCCCCACTTTAGAGCGAGTATAGAAATCAAACATGCTCACGGTAAAGTTAGAAGAAAGACACTGGTGGATAGAAAACATGTAGAATATCACTCATTCAAGAACATAAGTCCCTATACCAAGGATTCTAACTCAACATATATGCATAAAGATATGGAAATAAAGAGAAGCCAATCATAGAAACATACATGATTACATAAGGAAGATAAGAGTAACACTATAGATAACATAGCTTCATGATCTAATCCTACTAGCATGAAAGCAAAAAGAGAAGAGAAAAAGTGATTACCTCACCTAGTAAGATGCCCACCTTAATATGAATCACCAAGGAAGGAGAGCCCAATAGGTTCACCCATAAATTGTGCTTGTAATTGTAAATGCATCTTCTAATGGCTTTTAAAATATCCATAGATCCACATTCTTGTATCACTATGGAATATAAAAATGTGTGTCCATTTAGTATTAAGCAACTTATGTGCATTACCTTTCAAGAATTTAGCATATTGTAAAATAAAAGGGTGTGTATCTCTTAACGATTTAGCAACTTATGTGTGTTACCTTCTGAAGATTTAGCATGTTGCAAAAATCTAAATTACTGTAAACTATAGTACAAGCGAGACCCTATATATATGCCCCCTCCTTATCATGACTATCCACTAGGAAAGATAAGGAAGAGAAAAGAGGATACCTACCTCTCAAGGTAAGGAGATATCCAGCTTAACAATAATGTATACCATATTCTTAGCAAAGAGCCTTGACTCTTACATCCAAGAACATAGATAATTGTGAAATGGATATGTCACTTATGGAAAAAGGATCCTCAAAAGGGAAGAGATCTTATCAAGAAGACCCTCACCATAGAGGAGTTCTTAGGATAAAATTTCATCTTCTAAAGAAAAGAGGGAACAAAGATTCAATCACCAAGCCCCCTACAATCAAGAGGAAGCAGAATCTTTAGATGAAGGAATCAAACTCTAACCCAAAGCAAGAACAAGAGTTTATCAAAAGCATAGTTTGGAAAATAAAGAAGAGGTGATGACCTAGGACAATCACCTCTCATATAAGAGGGTATCTATAGTAAAAAACATACATCTTTATAAGGAAATATTGTTGTAAGATAAACACACACCAATAAGCTAAGGAAAGTATCTCCTTAGATAAAGGAAGAAGGCAAATACCTTTCCCCCCATGGGTGAATGCAAGGGATATATTGAATTATATCAAGAAATGTTGTAGCACAGAGATATCATGTGAGAAGTGAGAAATTAACCCTTGTGAGGGATAACACATTATTTAGTTTCCAAGGTAAGAGATTTATCAACCATGGAAACCCAAAAAACAATGATATAGGTTATAATCAAGGGAATAGATCCTTAATGTAAACCAAGATTTTCATGTATGATTAGGTATCACATAATAGATAAATATTGCTTAACCAAGGGAAAAATGAATCCTAGAATTACAGAAAAGAAGGAGATGACATCCTTGCCCCCCAACTGTGGGAAAAAGGATGAAAAGGGACCTATTATATTTCTCACAATACTATGCAAGACAACGAGCCCCCAAATATTAGGCTAACATTGTTTACATAATATGGAGTTCCATAATAGGAACATAAATGTTATTTAGAGAAAATAGGATTGAAATACAACTCATTACCACATGATATATAAATAATTTCACTATCAATGAGCTGCCTAATCTTATGATGTAAATCATGACATTCATTAGAGTGATCTTTAAATCTATGATAGACACTAAAAGGAAAAATATTCAAGTATTGACTATGTTTCTTTTTGCGTTTAGATCTAGTAATCATCTTAACATGAAGGAGCTTAGGCAGAACAACTTCTTGGTCAAAGTACTTCATAGGGTCATCATGTTTTGAAATGTTATTTAAGATGTTGGTATCATTGATGTGTTGTTGAGGATTAAATCACAATCCATAAGAATGCTCATGACCCCCATTCTGTAAGGGCATTTGAATTCCCTATTTATGCTGAGTACATCCTTGATTATGGAATCCTTGTTTAACTAGTAACTGATAACCATGACCATAACAAGAAGCCATATGAAAACAAGTCAATTGAACTTCAGTAGTTACTATGTCATCATTAGTATGTTTGATAGATTCACAAGAAGGAAAAATAAAGGAATATATCCTAGGAGAAGATGGGGTAGGAGCTTGATTATCCATAGGATCATCACTAAGAAGGAGAGCATTAAGGGAATTCATATCATTCCCCGCTAATGTCTCATTACTAGAAGAAATCCCAAATGGAGGTAAAGAATCTATAATGTTTTCTTCTTTCTTTAAAATGTCTATATAAGGAGAGTGTGTTTTAGAAAAAGATTCATGATCATGTATGAATATGTCATCCATTAATAAATCACCCTCTTGTATCAAAGAATCTTCACAAGGAGGAGATAAATCAATGTCTTTATCCAAGGGTTCATCACAAAAAGTACAATCAGCCATAATGGCTTCATGAGAAAGAGAGTAATCAACATTCAAATCCAAAGGTTCATCCCAAATAGGAGGATTATCATCCCTATCAATAAATCACATTGTAGGAGTACCTAAAGCTTGATCCCTAAAGGCGAAAGAATTATATTCTAAAGTAGGCTCATATTAAAGACATATATTAGGAGAAGAATTAACATCAATCCTTAACTCATCTCCATGGAGGGAAAGATTAAAGTCATCTTCTTGCTCTGATATATCCTTACAAGGTAATAAAATAGAGGACAAAGCAACATCACACGCACTAAATGAAATCTTTCTAGGTGTATCAATGTTGTAAATAGTGGAACATGAAGGTAACCAGGCACAAACACTATGGTAAAGGTCAATTGAAGAGATTATAGAGGAGTATGAAATAGGAATAGGATCGGTGGAGATCTTATTTGGACCATTTTCATCCTCACTTCCATGTACCTCATTAAGGGATCTATCCTGTTTAGCAACAAAAGCCTCATAAAAGTATTCAAAACAAAAATCATACATGTTGAACACAACGAAAAAAATGTAAATGTTTTTGTATTTTTAAAGAAATTTTGTGATTTTTTTATGAATTTTGAAATATAAATGCAAGAGCATAAAAGAAAACCTACTTCTATATTCAGGCAAGATCTAATATTAAATGCAAATCTAACACCAAAAAGAAAGAGTTGTCTATCGCGGGTTCACCAAAATGTAAGATAGAAAAATGATATTTATTGAATAAGAGTGTTTTGATACTCAAATCACTTATCACCTTACATTTAATTATTAGAGTGGAGGGTTAAATAAGATATTCCATTTTATTCTCAAATGCACAAAGGAAGGATCCAAATTGTTCAACCCAAAAAGGATCAAAGCATAAATGAATCAATCTATTAGAAATAAGAATAAAGAAGGAGATCCTAGGTTTCCCTCTTAAAATGTGTTCGAAATGAATGTAAATGTGTGATAGATTTATAATGATTAAGGATTTGAATTGAAATGGATAGGAGAAACACACTAACCTTTAAACATTACAGATCAAAGAATTCTATTTTCTGGGCTTTGTACTCTGTTTCTGGAAAATCTAAAGTATGATCAGGAACTGTAACGCAGAGACGAACAAAACCCAGAAATATTTTTCTGTTCTAACACCATCTTTTGAAAAAAATTTACCTTGACCCACAAATGTTGACCCTAACCCAATAATGTCGACCTTGACCTACACAGGTCTGATAGAAAATCTGTTCGCGGATCCTAATAGTTCGCTGAAAAGGGTATCCAGATCTAAGTTCAAATCTTAAATCTTGAACCTGTACCTACAAGCAAAAGAGATTTTTTTGTTGGGGGGGGGGGGTTTCCTTATTCAAACCCCAATTTAGGAATTAACCTTGAAAAAAATAAAGTATAGAATGCTAGCAAGTAGTAGAATTGAATCTAACTATGAAGCTATGATATTGAATAGATATGCCAATGTAATTCAAATCAAGACAAATATGTAAATATGAAAGCATGGACTTTAGAAACCATAAACCTCCATAATTGTATGCTTGGAATCCACCTTGAAGAGATGATGAAAGATTCTTGAGGATGCACAAATGATCTTGAAGGAAGATCACACCATCATAATGGCTAGATCGAGGGTTTGAGTGATGAATCTTGAATGCTTGAACCAAATCCCTTCAAAAGATTGAAAGCTTGAATCCTTGATCTTCAATGGAGAGCTTGAATGCTTGAGAGGAAGACTTGAACACCTTGAAAGGTTGTAAACATGTAGAACAAATGGATGCTTGATCTTTTTTCTTCTTGACAAAATCTTGGTTAGAGCTTTTTGCACTTAGAAGACTTAGAGAAAATGAGAGAGAAAGGCTTCCTTTTATATGAAATTAGGGCACAACCTTCTAAGGAGGCTGACATAGGAGAATTGAATTCCCATTAGACCCATGCTCCTAGAAGTGGACCTATGTTAAATATAATTTAGGAATCACCACTTCGGAAACCCAGAACAGCCGACCCAAAAGCGGGAAATAAATTTTGCAAAGAGCGACATCAAGAAACTGTGGAACCCTGAGATTTGAACCCTAGGTAAAGGTTGAGGTCAACCTTGACCTAGGTCAGGGTAAAGGTTGACCTTCACCTAGTTCAAGGTTGAGGTTTACATAGACCCAAAAGGTTGACCCTGACCTTGAGGTCAAAGACCTCAAATGTTCAGTCCAGGATGCTAAAAACTGGATGGAAAGTAGTGGAAAGAGAGGCAGAATAGGGGGAAAGCCAAGTCAAAGTCAGGAACCCATTTAAGGTGCTTGATATGACCCCAAACCACTTACAAAGAAGGCTAAAATAGTCTACCATGGAAGTGCTTCCATTTTCCGACTATACATTTAGCCCCCACTTTAGGGGGAGTATAGAAATCAAACATGCTCATGGTAAAGTTAGAAGAAAAACACTGGTGGATCACAATGAAGTAGAACATCACTAAGTCAAGGACATAAGCCCCTAGACCAAGGATTATAACTCAATATATATGCATAAAGATATGGAAATAAAGATAAATCAATCATAGAAACATACATGATTACATAAGGAAGACAAGAGCAACACTATAGATAACATAGCTTCATGATCTAATCCTACTAGCATGAAAGCGAAAAGAAAGAAAAGTAAAAGTGATTACCTCACCTAGTAAGATGCCCACCTTAATATGAATCACAACGGAGGGAGAGCCCAAAAGCTTCACCCATAAAATGTGCTTGTAATTGTAAATGTGTCTTCTGACGGCTTTTAAAATATCCATAGATCCACATTCTTGTATCACTATGGAATATAAAATGCGTGTCCATTCAGGATTTAGCAACTTATGTGTGTTACCTTTCGAGGATTTATCATATTTTAAAATAAAAGGGTGCATATCTCTTAAGGATTTAGCAACTTATGTGCATTACCTTCCAAGGATTTAGCAAAAATAAAAGTAAAAATGTGTATCTCTTTAGGATTTAGCAACTTATGTGCATTACCTTATGAGGATTTAGCATGCTACAAAAATGTAAATTACTATAAACTATAGTACAAGGGAGACCCTATATATATGCCCCCTCCTTATCATGACTACCCACTAGGCAAGATAAGGAAGAGAAAGGAGGATACCTACCTCACAAGGTAAGGAGATATCCATCTTAACAATAATGTATACCATATTCTTAGCGAAGAGCGTTGACCCTTACATCCAAGAACATAGATAATCCTGGAATGGATATGTCACTTATGGAAAAAGGATCCTAAAAAGGGAAGAGATCTTATCAACAAGACCCTCACCATAGAGGAGTGCTTAGGATAAAATTTCATCTTCTAAAGAAAAGAGGGAACAAAGATTCAATCACCAAGCCCCCTGTAATCAAGAGGAAGCAGAATCTTTGGATGAAGTAATCAAACTCTAACCCAAAGCAAGAGTAAGAGTTTATCAAAAGCATAGTTTACAAAATAAAGAAGAGGTGATGACCTAGGACAATCACCTCTCATATAATAGGGTATCCATAGTCAAAAACATACATCTTTATAAGGAAATAATGTTGTAAAATAAACACACACCACTAAGCTAAGGAAAGTAGCTCCTTATATAAAGGAAGAAGGAAAATACCTTTCCCCCAAGGGGTGAAAGAAAGGAATATACTGAATTATATCAAGAAATGTTGTAGCACAGAGATATCATGTGAGAAGTGAGAAAGTAACCCTTGTGAGGGATAACACATTATTCAGTTTCCAAGGTGAGAGATTTATCAACCATGGAAACCCAAAAACAATGAAATAGGTTATAATCAAGGACATTGATCCTTAATGCAAACCAAGATTTTCATGTATGATTGGATATCACATAATAGATAGATACTGCTTAACCAAGGGAAAAATAAATCCTAAAAAGATAGAAAAGAAGGATATGGCATCCTTGCCCCCTAATTGTGGGAACAAGGATGAAAGGGGACCTATTATATTTCTCACAATACTATGCAAGACAATGAGCCCCCAAATATTAGGCTAACATTCTTTACATAATATGGACTTTTATAATAGGAACATAAATGTTATTTAGAGAAAATAGGATTGAAATACAACTCATTACCACATGATATATAAATAATTTCACTATCAATGAGCTGCCTAATCTTATGATGTAAAGCATGACATTCATTAGAGTGATCTTGAAATATATGATAGAAACAAAAAGGAAGAATATTCAAGTATAGATTACGTTTATTTTTGTGTTTAGGTCTAGTAATCATGTTAACACGAAGGAGCTTAGGTAAAACAACCTATTGGTCAAAGTCCTTCATAGCGTCATCATGTTTTGAAATGTTATTTAAGATGTTGGTATCATTGATGTGTTGTTGAGGATTAAATCCCAATCCATAAGAATGCTTGTGCCCCCCATTTTGTAAGGGCATTCGAATTCCCTGTTTATGCTGAGTACATCCTTGATTATGGAATCCTTGTTTAACTAGTAACTGATAACCATGGCAAAAACAAGAAGCCATATGAAAACAAGTCAATTGAACTTCAGTAGTTACTATGTCATCATTAGTATGTTTGATGGATTCACAAGAAGGAAAAATAAAGGAATATATCATAGGAGAAGATGGGGTAGGAGCTTGACTATCTATAGCGTCATCACTAAGATGGAGAGCATTAAGGGAATTCATATCATTCCCCGCTAATGTCTCATTACTAGAAGAAATCCCAAATGGAGGTAAAGAATCTATAATGTTTTATTCTTTCTCTAAAATGTCTATATAAGGAGAGTGTGTTTTAAAAAAAGAGTCATGATCACGTATGAATATGTCATCCATTATTAAATTACCCTCTTGTATCAAAGCATCTTCACAAGGAGGAGATAAATCAATGTCTTTATCCAAGGGTTCATCCCAAAAAGTAGAATCACCCATAATAGCTTCATGAGAAAGAGAGTAATCAACATTAAAATCCAAAGGTTCATCCCAAATAGGAGGATTATCATCCCTATAAATAAAGCACATTGTAGGAGTACCTAAAGCTTGATCCCTAAAGGTGAAAGAATTGTATTCTAAAGTAGGCTCATAGAAAAGACATATATTAGGAGAAGAATTAACATCAATCCTTAACTCATCTCCATGGAGGGAAAGATTAAATTCATCTTCTTACTCTAATATATCCTTACAAGGTAATAAAATAGAGGACAAAGCAACATCACACGCACTAAATGAAATCTTTCTAGGTGTATCAATGTTGTAAATAGTGGAACATGAAGGTAACCATGCACAAACACTATGGTAAAGGTCAATTGAAGAGATTGTAGAGGAGGATGAAATAGGAATAGGATTGATGGAGATCTTATTCGAACCATTTTCATCCTCACTTCCATGTACCTCATTAAGGGATCTATCCTCTTTAGCAACAAAGTCCTCATCAAAGTATTCAAAACAAAAATTATACATGTTGAACACAACAACAAAAAATGTAAATGTTTTTGTATTTTTAAAGAAATTTTGTTATTTTTATGAATTTTTAAATATAAATTTAAGAGCATAAAATAAAACCTACTTCTATATTCATGCAAGGTCTAATATTAAATGCAAATCTAACACCAAAAAGAAAGAGTTGTCTATCGCGGGTTCACCAAAATGTAAGGTAGAAAAATGATGTTTATTGAATAAGAGTGTTTTGATACTCAAATCACTTATCACCTTAAATTTAATTCTTAGAGTGGAGGGATAAATAATATGTTCCCTTTTATTCTCAAATGCACAAAGGAAGGATCCAAATTGATCAACCCAAAAATGATCAATGCATAAATGAATCAATCTATTGGATATAAGAATAAAGAAGGAGATCCTAGGTTTCCCTCTTAAAATGTGTTTTGATATGAATGTGAATGTGTGATAGATTTAGAATGATTAAGGATTTGAATTGAAATGGATAGGAGAAATAAACTAACCTTGAAATATTACAAATCAAATAATGCTATTTTTTGGGCTCTGTACTCTGTTTCTGGAAAATCTGAAGTATGATCCAGAACTGGAACGTAGAGACGAACAAAATCCAGAAATATTTTTTTGTTATGACACCATCTTTTGAAAAATGTCGATCTTGACCCACAAATGTTGACCCTGACCCAATAATGTCAACCTTGACCTACACAGGTCCGACAGAAAATCTGTTCACAAATCCCGATAGTTTGCTAAAAAGTGTATCTAGATCTCAGTTCAAATCTTCAATCCTGAACCTGTACCTACAAGAAAAGGAGATTTTTTTGTTTGGGGGTGTTGGTGCCCAAAAATGCTGATTTGGATTTCCTATGGACTTGCCAATCTAATGTTTTGAAAACCAATTGTTTTTGGCCAACTAACAGGAATGATCGATTATGATCCTCTTCCCCTGCACTTCTGGCTCTGTAGGACCAAGGCAGGTGAACCTTCACCTGATCAGGATTTTTATAGCAGATAAATTTTGTATGGAACTCAAACTTTTGTCTCTCAAAGTATGGCAAGTAGGCTTGAATAAATCAAATTGTAAGCAATATATCATAAATTGTAAACTGAAATACTTTGAGTAATTGAAAGAATGTTTAGTAAATATGTATGTAAATTAAAATAAATAGATAGATAAGATATCACAAAACTATAACAATGAACTGAATAAATATAATCCAAATAATGATTAGACCAGTGCCTTATTCTATCATGGGCAAATAGAGTCAAGATCATTTCAATCTTATGTTCAACCTGAGAGATAGTTTTACAAGAAAACTTATCACTTCAAAGGTGTTATGGAATGTACATGCAACCTAAAACAAATTCAGAGATATTTCAAAAAGTTAATAATTCTCAAATGACAACCCAATCGATCGAGGTCTCAATCAATAGAATTTTACCATGCAAAATGAGAAAACCAATTGAAAATATAGACTATGAATCAAATCAGGAAGCATGCACATCAAACTATCACTTTGAAGAAGTTCTATTGGTTTATCTGAGGGTCTAATTGTAAAAGGATAATAAAACTATTACACATGTAAAAAAAAAGGACTTATCTTTATTAATTTTGAAAAAAATAGTACATCTAGGTCCATGTTATACATGTTGATTAAAAACTATCCAAATATATGAAATTATATTATATTTTATTCCCTCTCTTTACATTTTAAATTATGTATATATATGTGTTTGAGTGGCTTTCACACCTTTTTAGGGTGAAAAGACACAACTCTTATTACAAATTATTTTGAAAAAACAATAAACTAACTAAAAAATAACTACCTAACTTTCGGATTTGGCTTTGGTCAAAATTCCAAAACACCTTGTGAAAAACTAATATTTCTGCTGGAGATAGGAAATTTGATTTTTCGAACTGGGTCATTTTTAGATTTTTTAAATTTGACCAGCTTTATCCTCTGTCAAAATCATCTTTGTAGCAGGTCTAAATTCCAGCATTTTCTAAAGGCTTCGAGTAGTTAGTTCTATTTATTTGTGTCATAAAGCTTCCTTCCTTTGATCTTTTATTTTTATGGAGAAACATGCTTCTTGATAATGGATTGGGACTTCTAAATTATCAGAATTTAGGGTACCACCAGGGGGGAGGGGTTTTCCTTATTCAAACCCCAATTTAGGAATTAACCTTGAAATCAATAAAGTATAGAATGCTAGCAAGTAGTAGAATTGAATCTAACAATGAAGCTATGATATTGAATAGATATACCAATGTAATTCAAATGTAGGCAAATATGTAAATATGAAAGAATGGACTTTAGAAACCATAAACCTCCATGATTGTATGCTTGGAATCCACCTTGAAGAGATGATGAAAGAGTCTTGAGGATGCACAAAGGATCTTGAAGGAGGATCACACCATCATGATGGCTAGATCTAGGGTTTGAGTGATGAATCTTGAATGCTTGAACCAAATCCCTTCAAAGGCTTGAAATATTGAATCTTTGATCTTTAATGGAGATCTTGAATGCTTGAGAGGAAGACTCAAACACCTTGAAAGCTTGTAAACATGTAGAACAAATGGATGATTGATCTTTTTGCTTCTTGACAAAATCTTGGTTAGAGCTTTTTGCACTTAGAAGACTTAGAGAAAATGAGAGAGAAAGGCTTCCTTTTATATGAAATTAGGGCACAATATTCTAAGGAGGCCAACATAGGAGAATTGAATACCCATTAGACCCATGCCCTTAGAAGTGGACCTATGTTAAATATAATTTAAGAATCACCACTTCAGAACCCAAAACAGTCGACCTGAAAGCGGGAAATAACTTTGGAAAAGACCGACATCTAGAAATTGTGTGACCCTAAGATTTGAACCCTAGGACAAGGTTGAGGTCAACCTTGACCTAGGTCAGGGTTGAGTTCAACCTTTAACTAGGTTAGGGTTGAGTTTGACATAGACCCAAAAGGTCGACCCTAACCTTGAGGTCAAAGACCTTAGATTTGCAGTCCAAGATGCTAAAAACTGGATGGAAAGTAGTGGAAAGAGAGGTAGAATAGGGGGAAAGCCAGGTCAAATTTATGAACCCATTTAAGGTGCTTGATATGACCCCACACCACTTACAAAAAAGGCTAAACCATTCTACCATGGAAGTGCTTCCATTTTCTGACTATACAGTATCCTTTCCATTAATGGTTTTCACATACTTACTGAAATCTATGTCTTTGTTGTTAAGATCTATCTCACAATATAAGAATCTCAAAATATCCACATCATCGTCAAATACTTTCCAAATATCCACATTGTGTGGTATTGAAGGCCTAGTCTAAACTTCTATCTCAGAAATTCCAGCAAAAGTAATGTCTTCCAGACTTAAAGCAATGTTAGCCAACAAATATGCCATTCTATTCTGGCTTCTATCCATCCATTCAATACCAAATGCATCAAAAATTCCTAACACATCCCAGAATGCATTTTGGTACTGTTTCAGTCTATGATTCTTGGATGCATTTTTGGATCTGACCTGAGATACTACCAATTCAAAGTCTCCAATAACTCTAATGCACTTTATTCCATGTCTTGCAGCTAATCTCAAACCTATCAATAGAGCCTCATATTCTGCTACATTATTTGTACATGTAAACAATAGAGTAAATGAAAATTTGAAGGTTCTTCCTGAGGGAGATATCAATAAAATCCCAACACCAACCCCCTCCCTAGAACTGGCACAATCGAAAGACATTACCCATAACTTAGTTTGTTCAAATAATTATTTATATCTTTAGACAATAATGCAGGTTGATATTTTCTTTCAATTTGATTTTCCTGCACTTGAAATGACCCCATCTCACTATCTAATAAACAATTCATATTGTTATCATCTTGTTCCTCAATCATATGAGGAGTTCTGGTTTCCCTTGATACTTTGATGTTTTCACCATTAATGTTGAAAGTGGCAAATGAAAAATCACATTGAATGCTTCCCCCATAGATGCACTCTATTTTCTTGACAATAACTTTCCATATTGAGGGGGAATGTCTACAACCAACACACTCATTATTAATATTTTGTCTTGGAAAGCTGCCAATTTATAAGGCAAAGCCTTAATAGTGCCTATGATAGGCACTTCTCTAGAATCCATAGCTTGGCACCTCCCATGTGGAGTGTCTACTTTCAATCTCATAGATCTCATAACTTCTGCAGACATGACAGTGTTAGATGCCCCAGAGTCAATCATGCGATTTTTCAACATTTTACCATTTATTAACAATGTCAAGAAAAAGGGATGTACAATTTCTACAGTAGTACTAACAATATTGGTATCCAAGTAGATTTGACAAATCTTTGACACAAGCTCATCATATTCCTTTGTTGATTTTTTCTTAGTAGAGCTAACACTCTTCACCCATGTCAGAGCCTTTTCTTTATGCTCTCCTATCCTCATCATTTCTAGAAGAGGTACCTTTACAGTTATTTGAGAGAAAAGTTGCCCCATATCCACAGGGGTGTATTTCATATCAGAGATATATGATCTTTGATTTGTGTAATCTTCATATTCTATTTGAGAAGTCAGGTTTGTTTCATCTCCTTTGTGTGGTTTATCCTCCCTTTTAGAATGAGATATGGGACTCTCTGGTGTTTTTATATTTTCTTTATACACATTGGGACTAGTGGGTTTGTTTCCTTTTTTGATCAAAATTTTGTTTGTACCTTCAGCATGTTTCTCCTTTTCTTGTGGCTTTTTGGTACTATTTGGGGTGTCCTTGATAAAGATACTGGCAGGTTTTCCATCTGCATTGCCAACTACTCTGTTTCTCAAAACATAGTTTCCCCTTGCTTGAGCAACCATGTTTGTTGTAATTTCAGAAATTTCTTCATCAAATGGTCTTCTAAGGATAGGGGTCTCATCACATCCTTCAGAATTACATCTCATATTATCAACCTCCCAATCTTGTATGTCAGAATCATCATGTTGATAATATTTTTAATCATTAATATGTGAGGAAGTCATAGCACAACCACTATCATCATATTCTTCCTCCTCATTTTCCTTCTAATCTTTAGTGGCAAAGATTCTAGTAGCAATAACACAATACTCAGGATTATGAGGGGATTGGCAAGCTACACACCAAGGGTTATCATTGCACATATTTACAGAAGTTTTGTGCAGAGGATCATGAGTTTTTTCATCAGAATTATCCTTTTTTGTGGGATAATAGGTTTCCCATATTTCCACTGAGTAGTATAAGGATAATTTTTCATCCTAGGCTGTCTGTTGAAATTTCCATAGGAAGTCTTATCATTGTTTGAAACCCTATTATTACTGCTATCTCCAGGGTTTAAATTTTTCAAAGAATTCAGAATCAACTTAAATTATCATCTTCATTTGGTTTAGAACTCAAGGGTTTATTTGATTCTTTCTTATTATGCCTAGTTGGTTTCCAATCTTCTCTCATGCCCACTTTCCCAGAAACTCTTTTATTTGTCTCAATATTGACTGCTACCTTATATGCTTCTCTAATATTTATAGGGTTCTTATCTCTTAACAAATAACCCATTTTTGCATCAAAAATATTAAGATAAGTAGCAAGACATACCTTTCCATCCAATCTCATCACTTGCAGTAACTTGTGCATAGCCCTCTGAAACCTAATATTGAACTCCACCACTTCTTTATTTGGGTTCTTCTTTATGTTGTTGAATTCATTCAGCATGAACCCTTAATTTTTTTTGTCCCCATATTGGTCTTTGAAGCATTCCTTCAACTCATCCATAGACCCAATACATTCATGGGGAAACCCTCTAAACTAGTCCCTGACATCCTCAGTTAATGATTGCACAAATAACTTCATCATCACATGCAATTTCATAATCATCCATCATATCCATAAAATGCTTCAAATGTTCTTCACACATTATAATGTTATTTCCAGCAAATTTAGGAAGTTTATCCCTAATCTTTTTAGGAATCTCATTTGGATAACCAGGATGCCAAGGAAAATAAATTATCTATACCTTTCAGTATAGATAGGATTTCTTTGAGATGAAGTGTTACATTGAGTATTTGATATAGTAGCACTTCCAGAATTAGTAGGTGGTGGTAAATTAATCCCTGAATTTAGAGATATTTTAGGACTAGAGCCAGTAGGAGAGGGGTCAGAAATATGCCTAAGAAATTCTATTTTCTTTTTCATCTCGAGAGTAGAGGCTTCCGATTCATCCTTCTCTAATTCTTTGGCTATGATCTCCCTCTCTCTCTTGGCTTTCTCCAACTTAGTATCTAGCTTATTCATGGGATCCACTGCATTCCCTTTTCTCACTAGATCCTTTATTTCAATTGTTGCTACCTTTTGTTTACCTTTATCCATGGGCTTCAGTATCTCATACAACTGTTGGGCAACAGGTTCATGTTCAAGTTTCTTAGGTATAATAGTAGCATTTATTGCCTCTAAATCTCACAGTTTCCTTTTTAACTAGTTGGATTGAATCTGAGCATGTCTAATTCTTTCCTCCTTTTATCTTTATCTTATTTGTCTCAAGGAAATATTCTCTCAGATCTTCCTCTCTAGTTGACCCACTTCTTCAAAAATCTCCTCAGAATCCACAAGAGTCATGTCAGATTCTAAATTTTCTTCCATGATAGTTCTCTCTCTCTCCTGTGATGATAGGCATGTGGTCTTTTAGATGAGGGAGAGATTGTATCACTTAGAGTATTCCTATTCTCTTCACCTCTACTTTTGGATCTTGAACTTGTTTCATGTCCTTGGGATTTACCACAAACTACCTTCCTGGTATATCTAGGAACATCATCAACCCTCTCACTTTGAGAGTAATACTCCCCATAAACTCCCAATCCTGTCTGTGTGTCTTGTTCAACTTCTACATTACCCTCTTCATGATTGGGAAGAATGGGATTATTTATTCTTTTGTTCCTTCTCTACCTCCAAGCTTGGGGAGTAACTCCAACAACATTCCTATTCACTAATTTCTTGGCTCTGGAAGTAGATGGAATTTCACCTTCCAACTCATTCTCAGGACAATTGTTCATCTTGGATCTAGTATTTTTATAACTCATAGCTAAATAGTGGTGTATCAGATGATTATAACTCAACACTAATGCAAAGACTCCTTCGAGTCACCACCCAACAAATAGCTATAAAAATACACACTAACTTTGAGCAATAAAATTTTGTTATGGAAAGTTTTCACGGGTTACAGATATTAACAAAGTCTAAGAATCTATCCCGATATATTTTTAATGGTAATATAAATCACTGGGATATGCAAAGATAAAAATCTGTAGTTCAATGGTCAACTGACTGGTATTAATAAGTAAGTAGGCCATGATTCTAGCTCAACTTGAAAAACCTTACTCACTTACTACAATAAAAAACTACTCCCCAATAGAGTCGCCATTTTGTTGGTTTATTTTTATGTTCTAATAAAAACAACAACAACCTCTTCTTCTTATGTCTTTTTATAGAGGAACCACCTCCAAATACTGTAAAAGGACCAACTAACAAGGACTCTAACAAACACTTCTACTTTTTAGGTCCTACTCCACCAAGGGGGGATACCCTACAATACCTTCTGATATTTATTATATGGTATTATCAAGCAGTAATCTCACAATGACTCAACATGACCAAGAGATACTAGATAATTGGATAATTACCCATTGAACATCAATCATGTAATGGAGCATGAGATAGGAATTCACAAAAAACTTGCACAAATGTAAAATTAATGGATTTTAATGTTTGTTTATAGGAAAAAATAGCCAATATGCAACTAGATATGCAATAGTATAGACTTGTCAGCTTTATATCAGTTCTTTATCCTTTGGGCTACACTCTGACTCGGATACAATGTACTCAAACCAATATTTATCAAAGATTCTAGATAATAACACAATTAGCCCAAACCCCTACTACCAATAGAATCCTAGAATATGTCAAATGAATCTATGCATTAATCAGAGCCTAATTTAATCTAATCCTAGATCAAAACTCTCAAATAAGTACATAAACATAGAAAAAGACTATGCTAATGAATCAGAAAATTCATAACTCACAAGACACATAACACAGGAGAGATTGGAATCCAAATCTTTGTATTCAATTTAGAGAATCATATTCCAGTATAGAAAAAGTACTTAGAGATATCCTCTTCAATAACCTACTAAAGACCACTTAGCTTTATTTCTGATTTTTACAAGTATCTAGTACAAACTATACTATATTCCCCCTTTGACTGAAACTTTACAAATTGTTTTCAATCCAAATTTTCTAGCCCTTTCCAATGATCTTCAGAATCCTTTTATAGAATAGGATTGCAACAAGCTACAAATCATTTGGAATAAGGACAAAAAAATTGACTCAGTAAAAAGAAAAAATAACTAATGTAGTGATAACCACTTTTGTTACAATAGATGATTAACATATTTTATCTTCTGACCACTTGGTACTTGTAACTACTTCGATGTTGTTTGGAAGCAGCCACTTGGAGTCTATTATCTTTGATATTGGTGATGTAGGATCTTCATATTTTCTTGTCTCATCCAATCTATTGGGCCTCATTGTCATTTACTGTCTCTTGCATAGTGTCATCTTCTTCTTGATCAACTACAATGTACTTTTCCTTCCAGGAGGTATATACCTCATCACTCGGCCAAGCGAAGCTAATGAACTCATCTTTTCTACAGTTAATCTCTTTCCAGTTGACACTTTCCTTCTCAATCTCTTCTAACCAAAATTCAAAAAATGCTCTGGCATTACCAACTATCTCAACAGTTTGAACAAACAATAGTGTGCTTTCCAGAGTAACAATGCTATTGGTTCTTAGTACCAATGCCTCATTCATTTGTCTGTGCCATATTCCTTCATGTTTTATATCACCACTCTTCTTGAAATGATTGGGAAACATCTCATATCGGTCCTTTGAATATTCCCTTTTCAAATTCATTATCTTCCTAATGACAATGCTCCTTCTTATGTCCATGTCCATCAACATTTTGACACATTTATAAGTACCAGTCAAAATAATGTCAACATTGTTTTCCTCTTTCGATGTGGTATAAAATAATTTCAATTCTCCTCTCTTTCCCTTCCATCTATCCACCAGTTGATCCCATCTGTCTTTATCTACATTGTATTCACTCAATATGCTGACAATTTTCTTCCCCTATGAATAAATGGTAGTAGGAACTAATTCATGAGTGAAATGCTTGAGGATGTTATGTATCTTGTCAGCATACTTCTGTTTTACCCATGCCTCTTCTTCTTTAAATGTTGTAGACTATTCAAACCATTTCTTCTTTGATTGTTCCAGCTCGGTTCTTTCATAAATTAATCTTGCTTTCTCTTTCTCCAATTCTTCTCGTGTGGTGAGACTTGGTGGTGCAGGGGAAGGAGGCTAAGTTATGAATGGGCCTGATGATTATGGCTGGTGAGGCTCTTGTGTAATCATCCCTTGAGGCACAAAATGAACTATTTTCTTACCTTCAAGGATTGCAATCTTTTTATCCTTCTCAATGGATTTTATCCTTTCCTCATTATATACTTTTATGACTATTTCATACTTTTCCCTCAGTTCTTTGAGTTCTTCTTCCTATTTCTCAGCTATCTTCATGCCAAAATTTGTTGACTCAAGAGTAATACTAGATGCTTCTATCCCTGAGGTGTCTGTTACTCTTCTCACCATGAGGCTACCTGCATGTTCAGCTTGATCATCTCCATTAGATACCTTATGGCTCTTCTTTTTGATATACCACATCACAAGGGCTGCATGATCTTCACTAAATTTTACTCCCCTAGATGTTTGTCTTGTCTCTGCCTTAGTAGCATGGATAGTTTTGGTCTCCTTTCTTACAACATCAAAGACAATAGCATCTGCAAGATCCCATTCTGGAAGTACCAATACTCCTTCCTTCTCGACCAGTGCCCTTCCTTCTTCAGGACTTATCTTCTCAAATCAAGATATCATTTCTTTTTTATTTCATTTTCAATCTCTTCTTCACTCCTTGTATGTTGTTCCTTATGCTTTTTTTGGAATTTCTCCTTGAATTCATTCATGTGGATTCTCTATAAGAATTGTAAGAATTCCCTAGCTTTGACAAAATTGTCATCAGAAATAAACTTGTCACTGGCTTGTTTTGTTAAGGGATCCAAATCCTTACCAGCATATTATGCAATAGTTAAATCCAATGAAGCATGCTTTGGAACTTTAGGTACCCCTTCTTGTAATTCTTGGGTTGTGACATATGTTTTTCATGCATCTCCTATTTGCAACAATTATTTTTCTATAGCTTGCTCATCAATAAGGAGTGGAGATTAGGAAGGAGAGTATACATCTACCTATTGTTGTTATTGTTGTTGTTTTTTTTGTTGTTCTCCTTATACCCTTTTCCTTTTTGGGATGGAAATGATTGAGTGTTTGGGTCTAGTGGCCTTTTCCCTTTTGGATCCAAGCTCTTCTCATCTTTTGGCAGGACTGTACTATACCCTCTCCTTTGGTATACCACATATTTCCCTGGGGGGACATTCCTAATAGTAACTATCCTTCTCATCATTTCTTTGTCTCTTTCTAGTTCTTTTTGTAAGATGTTATCCCTTTTCTGGTTCAATGCCTGCATGATGTCTTCAAACATCTCCATTAAATAATCCATCTTTTTAGCCCAAGGCAGAAAATATTTTAATAGGTCATATAATTTATCAAAGTGTTGCACAAAATCTAGGCTCTTATTATATGCTATTCATTTCTCCCTTTTTATCTCCTATTCTATCATATCAAATTCATTTCTAATTACATCTTTAGGAAATTTGAACTGATGGTTCAATACTAAGCATTTTGTTTTCTCCCTGAACATATCTTTAATGAAATCTTTTGGATCAATGCATCTTGATACTGCAACATTCAAATGATAAGGGGCCATATATGTATCTAGGTATTTTAACCCTCCATTTGTAATAATGAATTGATGGGAAGCTATGATTGTGCGAAAAATAGTTCCTTTCCCTCTTCCTGTTAGTGCTTCCTCCTGCAAGCCTCCAATCCATGTTATTATTTCTACCAATCCAAACTTAATAGGCACTCTGTAAGGTAGTATATTAGGGATTCCCCTGAAACCATAAATTCTGAATATTGTTGATACTGGGTAAAAAATAACATCTCCCTAATTATGTACTATTTTTAGTTGTAAAAGTGTCACACGCATTCTAGGATCATTAGTTAGCAATAATTCCCTAATTCTGGCAGCAAAACATCTGTCAAAAGTGATATAACTTGCTTCTTTGTTATCCCATGACATGTCTGCATTCCACAATTGTACTGGCATATCCTCATCATCTTTAACTTTTGTCAATTCCATCTCCTTTTCAAAGTAATCTTCCCCTTTGAATAAAAACATATGCATCAACAGGGAATACCATGGTAAAGGCTTAGTTACTCTTTTTTTTATCTTGGATGCCTATCAAACCCTCATGTACTAGGTCTGCAATATATGGAGCAACATAAAAATTATTGCCAAATGAGGATGCAAAATCTATACCATCATGAACATATAATGGATGGGCATTTCCTTTTCTTCATCATCACCATAGATTTGACACAGAGCCCTATATACTCCCCCATCCTTTGGAGTAAATTAGTCCAATTTAAAAGGTTCCTTGGTATTTGGCCCTACCATGATCAAATCCCTAATTTTGTTAAAATACCCCTTTAAGGTTTCATTTCTTAAATAATTCCTCTAGGCCTGATAGACTTTAGTAAACTCTTTGAAATCAATTTTTTCCATAGGGGTATCCTCATCACTCAATTTGAAGACTTCTCTGGTTTCCTCTGTAGTTATACTAACCATAATGCATCCATCCTTGTCTCTAACCACCCTAGCTATTTTTTCATATTTATCAGCTATTTGCATAAGCATATCTATATCCATGAAAACTCCAGGCACCACTAATTTTCCCACATCAAATTTCCACACATTACTATTCAGAGCATAGGCATTTCTCTAACCAAAAACTACCTTGAACAAAGCCAGACCAGTCATTCCTATATTTGCCTCCCTAGCCCACTGACCCAAATCATAAAAACTATCACCAATTTTTAAATGCGGGTTCTTGGGGACCATTTCCTTAATTTTTGTTGAATCATTGGTTGATCTAGTCAATTGCTACAATAGGTCATCACACACATTCCTTTCTTTGTAATCTATTTTACCCTTAAATTCTCTCCTAGGTAGCATCTTTAATTTAGGGTCTTTATAAGTCTAATGATTTCAATAATTTTCATAACAGAATCTTGTGACTGCAAGCCCTATATTTCTTCAGACTTTAGAAATCAGAAAGACTTGTATCAAAAAGTTACCCATTCTGCAAAAAACCTGGAAATTAAAATGTGATCACTACAACTTTGTTTCGCAAAACAATATGGACAATTATGCCAAGTAAGAATTGAATGATCGATCACATAACAATCCCATCACTTATGAGCATTAAATTCTTACTGTGGAAAACAAACGTTCACCATTAATCTGTCTGAGTTCAAAATCTCATGGCCAATAGTTGAGAACTGTTAATTTAGCCCCTTTGAAACATGACCATCGATCCTGACAACTTTCCTTCACATCGGATGGTACACAACAAGTCTTTCATAATGTTCTGTAGGAGATTTACTTCTGTGCAAATAATTAATTGTATGTTTGTCATTGATGACAACATATAATATACAATAGTGTTCCATATGCAATTATAAGTATAGATGTTTTACAGCTATGTGTGTTCATTTCCATGGTGTATACATGTTCTAGATGCTATGTGCATTCATGCCAAGTTAGATATGAAGTTTCAGTTGAGTTATATTAATCAGTTATGACAGTTACAGAGATTGAAGACTAATTGTGAAGAGCCCATGTAATTACATTATTTCTTGAGTTGCGCCTATCTTTGGGATATTTGTGTTTGTATTCTTGTTTGGTTATGAGTTAAAGACAATTATCTAAAGGTGCCAAACATGTTTTATCAGAATCATGAAGTTGGAGTTAATTTGGTGGAGCCAACTTTGTGAAGCGTCACGTCTATTCAGTATGAGTTATGTGTTTCTAATCATGTTGCATGGATGATGTGGCTGACTAAAGAAGTATTGAAGGGACTCCTAGAGATGACAAAGTTCACATCCTTTGGAGAAGATACTTATAGTAGTTCATTTTATGAATGCCAAGTGTGAATGAGAAGAAGAAAGATAGAACAAGAGAAGGACAGGATGTCTGTTGTTTTGGGACAGTAGAGACATTTCATTCATCAAGAAAAAATCTATGTGAAGAAGAAGTAGAAGTATACAACACATTGGAACTGATCAAGAAAGAATGTCTACTCTAACAGTTCATCTATCAGATATAGTGTATATCTATTCTACTGAAGGTTGTAGCCTTCATCATTTTAGTAGTGAGCTTTTGGACACTGAGTCCTCACCCCTAACAGGGTTACTTGTAAAAGACTCCTAACAGGGTCCAACCTTTAACTAGATCTCTATACTTATTGCATTGTAAAGAAAAACTCCTAATAGGGTTGCAAGATCTCTTAACAGGGATAATTATAATAAAGTACAATACTTTATGGATGCTAATTCCCACTGGGGTTTTTACGTATTTGGTTTCCTCGTAACCAAAATTATTGTGTTCTCTATTGTGTTATCTGAATGTGCATTTACTTTATGTTAATTGTATCTAAGAAAAGAAAACAATTAAAGTAGTTGATAACTGATTCACCCCCCCTCTCAATTATCCTTTGAGACTATTCTAACAATTGGTTTTAGATCCAAGTGCCTTGGAAAGAAATCCTAATAGCTTAAGGTAGATCAGATGGCATACTTCAGGAAAGAGAGTCCTAAGTTTGATGGAGAAAACTATCTTGACTGGAAGAACAAAATGATAACACATCTTCAATGTATTGGATTTGAGATCTATGAGATTTCCACTAAAGAAATTCAAGTTCCTAGCTTGAAAGACCTTGCAGAAGATGACTCTACAGTCAAACTAAAGGAAGTATTCACTAATAATGCAATCGCCAAAGAAGCCCTAATCAATTCCATATCCGATAGTGAATTTTTTGAGATCAAGAAGATAGATAAAGCATACTCTATTTGGAAATACTTAGAGGATATGTTTGAAGGAGACATTAAAGAAAAGAATGCATGCAGAAAGACATGGAAGAAAAGGTACAACAACTTAGAGATGCTACCTAAAGAAAACATTAGAGCCTACAATCAAATAATTACTGAAGCAGTTTCAGGTATTAGGAACAATGGTGGAGAAATTTCAGAGGAAGATATAATGGAAAAAATAATGACCATACTAACAACAGACTATGAGAGCAAGATCAATATCTTAGATGAGACTATGTAATTTTCAAAAGACTTCAAGAGAGAGAATTTGATCAGAAAAATATCTGCATTTGAGATATCAAGATTGAAGACTGAACCCAAAAGTGACAAAGCTTTCAAAGCCTCAGTCCACAGCAAGAAATCCATAAGCAGTTCTAGTAATAATGAAGAAGTGGATGCAAAACTAGAAGAAATAATTGCTATGATTGCCAAGAAAAAAAGGAAAGGTAAAGGGAAATATGAAGGACAACTACCATTCAAATGTTTTTCATGCAACAAAGTTGGTCACTTTGCATCCAAGTGTCCTACAAGAGTCAAGAAGTTCAGATAAGATTACAAGCCCAAGTACACTAAGGAATGTTATCATGCTGAAGATGGTGTAACTGATGATGATTCAAGACAAGATAAAATTGGTTTTGTTGAGATTAAAGACATTGAAAAGATGCTTGAAGAAATGGATAAAGAAGATGAAGAAAAAGAACAAGAGTTAGCATTAGTTTCAAAAGATGATATCAGAACTGACTGGACCATTGACAGTGGATGTTCACACCACATGACAAGAGACAAAGATAGATTTGTACATTTCAACAAATAAAAAGGTGGCATGGTTATATTTGGAGATAACACTCCCAAACCTATCATAGGCAGAGGTTCTATCACCTTAGATGGAAAGAACAAGACATATGATGTTCTTTATGTTGATGGTTTACATCATAACTTACTAAGTGTTGGACAATTGCTTGATAAAGGATATCAGTTGGAATTCAAAAAAAACCAATGCATCATTAACAAAAAAGAAGGAGACATGATTGCATCAAGCTCAAAAACCAAAGGTAATGTATTTCATCTCAATTCATAAATAAGTTGTTTAGTTGCAAAAGTAGATTACAGTTGGCTATGGCAAAAGAGACTTTGTCATATCAATTTTGACAACATAGTCAAGATAAGTAATGTAAAGGAAGTAAGAGACCTTCCAAGTATTGCAAGACTAGTTGATACCATGTGCAGGTAATGTGTGATGGGTAAGCATGTGAGGACATCATTCAGGAGAAAACAAGACTCTAAAGAAAAAAAAATTAGATCTGATACATACAGACCTATGTGGACCTACTCAAACAAGATCTTACTATGAAGAAAGGTATTTAATTTTTTTTGTTGATTATTTCTCAAGGATGATGTGGGTTGCATTCTTAAAAGATAAATATGAAGCTTTTGAGAAGTTCAAAGTGTTCAAAGCTAAAGTTGAGAATTAATTTGGACTAAAGATAAAATGTCTGAGATCTGATAGAGGAGGAGAATTCACCTCTGACCAGTTTTATGATTACTATGAAGAACATGGAATCAAGAGACAGTTAAGTGCACATAGAAACCCTCAGCAAAATGGGATTGCAGAAAGAAGGAATAGAATGATTGAAGGAAAATTTTCCCATAGTTATTGGAGAGATGCGGTCAATACAATAGTCTATACTATAAATAGAATACAATTAAGATTAGGCATAGATAAGACACCCTATGAACTCTGGTTTGGTAATATACCTACTATAAAATACTTCAGAATCTTTGGAAGCAAGTGCTACATCAAGAGAGATGATAGTATTGGGAATTTTGATGCTAGAAGCGATGAAGGTATTTTTATTGGTTACTCTACTAAAAGAAAATCCTATAGATGTTTTGATCTAAGATTAAAGAAGATCATTGAAAGTACTTATGTGAAGATTGATGAGAAGTTTATGATTCAAGAGAGATATTATGACTATGCCCCCATGATTGAAGATGAGCCCAGACCCATCAATAAGGACACAATTATTGAACAAATGTTTGACTGTATTGAATTATTCAATAATGGTTTGGATCAAACAGATGACTAAAGACTTTGGTATTTAGATTGATAATCCTATTGTTATTCACTGTGACAACACTAGTACTATCAATATGTCAAAGAACCCTGTACTATTTTCTAAGAGAAAATGTTGTAGATAGAGAAGTAAAGTTGGATTATGTGAGCACTAAAGAATAATTAGTAGATATTTTTACAAAGCCATTATCAAAAGATACTTTTGAGTATCTGAGGGAGAAGTTGGGAGTAATTCCCTTTCCTGAGGCTGATTAGAACTTGCAGCAAGAACATCATTCCTTGGTGACTGATGAATGGTTGACTACTCTACTTCTGGAGTAGTACCTATGCTTAATGGTGTTTAACACCCTTTTTCATTGATGTCAAAGGGGGAGTATAAGTAAGGGGGAGCATATACTCTTGGGGAGTATACAAAGCAGCAATAGTGAAGAGGAAATTTTGGTGAGGATATTGAGAAGATTGTAAAAATAAGGAAGACACTTTGAATTGACGATATCATATGTTTCCATCAATGTCAAAGGGGGAGATTGTTGGAGATTTGCTTCTATGTAAATAATTGATTGTATGTTTGTCATTGATGACAACATATAATATACAAAAGTGTTCCATATGCAATTATCAGTACAAATGTTCTAGAGCTATGTGTGTTCATTTCCATGGTGTATACATGTTCTAGATGCTATGTGCTTTCACGCCGAGTCAGATATGAATTTTCAGTTGAGTTATGTTAATCAGTTATGATAGTTACAAAGATTGAAGACTATCTGTGAAGAGCCAATGTAATTACATTATTTCTTGAGTTGCGCCTATCTTTGGGATATGTGTGTTTGTATTCATGTTTAGTTATGAGTTAAAGACAATTATCTAAAGGTGCCAAACATGTTCTATCAGAATCATGAAGTTGGAGTTAATTTGGTGGAGCTGACTTTGTGAAGCATCACATCTATTTAGTATGAGTTGTGTGTTTCTAATCAGGTTGTGTGGATGATGTGGCCAACTAAAGAAGTATTTAAGGGACTCATAGAGATGAAGAAGTTCACATCCTTTGGAGAAGATACTTATAGTAGTTCATTTGATGAATGCCAAGTGTGAATGAGAAGAAGAAAAACATAACAAGAGCAGGACAAAATGTCTATTGTTTTGGGACAGTAGAGACATTTCATTCATCAAGAAAAGATCTATGTGAAGAAGAAGTAGAAGTATAGAACACACTAGAATTGATCAAGATAGTAGGTCTACTCTAACAGTTCATCTATCAAATACAGTGTATATCTGTTCTACTAAAGGTTGTATCCTTCATCATTTTAGCAGTGAGCTTTTGGACAATGAGTCCTCACCCCTAACAGGGTTACTTGTAAAAGACTCCTAACAAAGACTCCTAACAGGGTCTGACCTTTAACCAGGTCTCTATACTTATTGCATTGTAAAGAACAACTCCTAACAGGGTTGCAAGATCTCTGAACAGGGATAAATATATTGAAGTATAGTTCTTTGTGGATGCTAATTCCCACTGGGTTTTTTACCTATTTGGTTTCCCCGTAACCAAAATTGTTGTGTTCTCTATTGTGTTATCTGAATGTGCATTTAATTTATGTTAATTATATCTAAGAAAATAAAAGAATTAAAGTAGCTGATTACTGATTCACCCCCCTCTCTGTTATCCTTTGGGACTATTCTAACACGTTCATCTCTTCAGACACGTGTCATCATGGTGCGTTCCCTCTAATATTATGTTTCAGGCATCTTCAATCTAAGGCTTTATGCCCACCATTAGATCTCCATAAACTTTCTTGTATCTTATCCCACTTTATGCTGATAAAGGGTCCCAATACTTTGGACACGCATCACAATAGTTCTTTCCCTTAATGGTTATAAATCTATCACTTTATTCTCCAGGATTTACGCCATTCATCTGTTCTATACAATCCTTACTGTCTTTAACCAAATTTATAACCCTTGGCTTTGATCTACAGGGACACATGGCAGCACCATGTAATGCCTTCATAGCTAAAATCACATCACCTTCTATTGGAATCTTTACGCTAGCTGTCAGATCCTTTTTAACTTGTCTTATCTTTACTCAACCAACTTTCACTAACCGCGGTCTTCAACTTTCTTAGTGGGACACATGTCTCCATGACACATTCCTTTGATGCTTAACCTTACATCATATTTTATTTGAGGATTAATGCCAGCTGTTATATTTTTCTAAAGATGCCTTATGCTTATTTAACTCTTCATTACCCTGCTGGGCCAACTGAATGCCAGGTGTCTTAACAGCGCTTTCCCTTAAATACAACACTTTCCCATAAGGCTTTGTGACCACCTTCAGATCAAATATGACTCATAACTTTTTTAGCCTCATCTCTTTGATCATGCTTGGACCCACTTTGACACGCGTCACAATGGCACATTCCCTTGATAGTTAATTTGTCAGCATCTTTGATATTAAGGAAACACGCGGGCCGTTAGATTACAAAGCATATATGGTTATCCTTAGATTTTTATCTCAACTGTAGTAGGTCCTACCACAAACATGTGTCACCATGGCACATTGCCTTGATGCTTAAATTTTGGTCATCTTCTCATAGCGGGAATGCGTGAACCATTGGATTAAAAAAACTTTTCTGAGACTTGACATAATACATTAAAAGACCTTACAAGCGCTCAGACTTAAGAAATATTAAGATGGTTAGAGAGTTTTGAACTATTGAATATGGACCCATTTAAAATATGACATAGTGGACACATGACTTAAGTGGCAAAAGGTAATGCAAAATTAGAAACCGCTCTGACGCTTAGGGTTTTAAGACAAGACTTTACACTTTTGAAAAATGAAAGCAAGGGTTTCAAGAATTGACACAAGACCATTTTTGCAAATACAGACTAAGGAGTCATTTTTTTGGAAAAAAAATTTACCATACCTAACAGGAGGGATGGTGGAAATGTGAGGGATGGTGGTTGTGGGAGAGATTATGGTCGGGGGAGAGATAGTGGTCGTGGTGATGATGGTAGAGATGATCCTGGTCCTATTAGTTTTGTGGGTAGGGTTAGGACTAGGGTTGGGCAGACCATTGGGAGGAGAGAAGGGTTAGGAGCCATTCTAGAGGAGGAGGCTATGGATGAGGAGGCACCATAGCTACTTTGTAGAGTTCATCCTCTCACTATTTTTGTTTTGTCTCCACGGGTTGAGGATTGGACAACCGCTGTCGATATTGTGCTACATGATTTTTAGATTTAGGAGGTTGATGTGGAGGGTTCTGGTTCTACCTCCTCTACTAGTAGTAGTAGTACTGGGGAGAGTGAGGATAGTGACTCATGGGTTGTTAGGGTTAGGGGAGATGAGGAGTTAGGTGGTAGAGGAGATGAGGGTGATATGGATGTAGCCATGGGAGGGATGGACATAGATCCTTTCAATCTTGAGAGGCTCACTCAGCAGGTTTCTGATCTGTAGATCAGACTTGCTTCTTTCAATGCTCATGTCATAGCTTTGGAGAGTAGGGTTGTAGCTATGGAGGCCAGAGCTACTGCAGCAGAGGATCAAGAGCGACATGCTCATTCTGAGGCGTGATCTTTCATAGACAATGTACATGAATCATCCCATCAGGATGTTTTAGATAGGTTTTGGAGATCAGGGCGAGAGGCCTAGAGAGAGATAGACTACTGTCATTGCTATTATGAGGGAATTATTCCCTCAACTTAGTGGGTTCCTATTTATACTACCTCTCAGAGATCTAGCAGGACACAAAGATCACAAAGCAGTGGTATTGGTGCTTGAGGACCATCACAAAGACCTACTTCATATATGTCACCCCCTCGTTCACCTGGTGGTGAGGGTGGGGGTAGCTCATACTGATTTTGTATCATGTAACATCAATTTTTGTATCATGTACCTTTTTGTATTGATATTTCATTGATGTACTTTAAGATTGTACCAATTTATTGTATCCTGACACACTAGTTTATTGATATATATGGTGATCACCTTCTTTTGTTCAGACTTGCGACTATCCATTGTACTAAGATCTCATGATGTATGTTATATGCAGCTATGATTCTATATGACATGCATGTTTTATTTCCTATATGTATGGTTCTATATGATGCATTTATGATGTGATGTATATGCTATGTGATTTTATATGCAAACTATGTATGGTTCTACATGATGCATTTTATGATGAGATGTATGCAATACTATATGCAGTTTCTAGATGTATGAATTTGGTTTTTGTTGATGCTGACATATGTATGCAGGATGATTATGTACATTATGATGATGTTTATGGATGTATTTTAATATGATTTACAATGTATGAAAATGGTTCTTTTTTTTCTTTTTTCTTATGCATATAAATGAATGGATGCAATCTTCTATGCAAAATATCTGAGTAATGCATGTGTTAGTTAGAAGAATGGTTAATGAATCTATATCTAGAACTGATTTGATTTGATAGATGTGAAAGAATAGATGGGTGACGTCTAGGTAGATATGAATTTATAAAATTGATGTGTGACCCAAGTCGCTACCGCATTTCCAATTTTTTGTCATCATTGCATCTTTTTTATGTAATCCCAAAGAGTGTCCAATACACCCAAACATGGCTTGTCTAGGTACCGCTATGACCATTTGATAACCAAAAGGAGTAAAGAGATTGTATAGAAAGAGAACTAAGTGCACTCAGATATTGACCATCTGAATACAACTTCATTCCCTGATTTGAAAAGAAATAAATCCAAAAGCACACAGATATTAACCATCTGCAAACTGCTATGGTTCCAGTTTTGAAAAGAAAGAGATCCAAAAGCACACAGATATTGACTATCTTCATACCGCTTTGATCCCTAAATAATCCAAAAATAAAATAAAACCAAGGTATAATTCCAATGCACCCAGATCTCAGACCATCTGAATACCGCTATGAACTCTTGATTTTGAAAAAAGGTTTGTTTAGTACCAAGATAGATATCCAATGCACCCAAATCTTAGACCATATAAGAACTGCTATGATTCTATTGGTAATAAAAAAAAAGATAACAGAGAATGAATGTCCAATTCTTTCCTAGGGTTAAGCTTATATCATGGAACTGCGTGACTGCCTGATAAGTGATAGTGCCTACTACATTTATCCTAAATCATCATTACCCCAGAATCAAACTGAAAAATTCAACAGACAACAATCATAGAAAATGAGTTACGTTCCATCATGGCTACTCTCCTCACATGGTGGATCCCATAGTAGTGTAAGAACACAACTGCAAAATATAACTGACATCTAACTGACTGAATGACCTACTCAACATTTGTGTGTTCCTTGATTTAGTTGGCTTCTTTATTGGCTTAACTCTCTTGGATAGGCTTGATTGGCTTGGCTATGTCTGGTTTCCGTAATTGATGCCTCATAAAATTGTTTTGTCTGGTTTTGAGTGTATCCATCACTGTGTAAGATGATTGATTTCATTGATTAATATTGATCATTTTGGATGGTTGATCAGGCTGTGTTAGATGGGCACAATGTTGATTTGCAAAGCTTGTGGTTTTGACATTGATTGGTTGGCTTGGTCGCCAGATTGCTTTTTGATAGGTTTGATTGTTGATAAAGTTGTGTCATATGGGCCTAATGCTAAATAACAAAGCTCATGATTTTGACAGTGATTGACTTTCTTGGCTTGATAGCCATGTGCTTTTGGTAGATAACTAAACTGGTTTTATTTCTTTGAGACTCTTTTGTAATTTTTTGATTTTTTTTTATGAAGATTGATTTTTTTAGGACATTTTTCTCTTTTTAGGATTTTGTGATTACTTTTTTAGATTTTTAGAGATTTTGTAGGACATTTAGAACCTCCCCTAGTCTGGTGGACCAATACAAACCATGGATAAGTGCTTGGCACTCAGAGGGGATTGTGCTTTTAAAAATAGCTTGAGTTGCGTGCCTTCATGCATGTAGATATAGCTTTTGGAGTTCATTGATGGTGAAGCTAGATTTGAACACTTGGCACTTGTTTGCTAGGTTTTCAATAAGGTATCTACTCAATAGTGCCTAATTGACAGGTTTTCACTTAGAGAGCAATTTTTTTTCTCTTTACTATTTTTTTTTTCTTTTTTATGTTTTCACTGAAGCACCTATTTGTAAGGTTTTCACCAAGGTAAATTTTGTATTTTTTTTATTTTTTTGGAATTTTATGGATATGTAGATAGGTGCCTTAACCTTGAAGACCTCAAGCATAGAACCTCTTTAGGTGCATGTTGTTGATGTAGCCCGAGAGCTGATATGCTTCTAGTGTTGCCAGTTGGTATGCCCCACTATTGCAAGATGTGATAATGACATATGGTCCTAGCTAGTTAGGCTTGAACTTTCTTGGTTTGACTCTTTCTTCTTGGTTCTTTTTAGTTTTCCATGAGGATGAGGTCTCCTACCTCAAATGTTCATAGTCTTACCTTCTTTTGGTAGTTCCTTCTCAGGTGATTTTGATAGCCTTGTAAGTAATTTAGTTCATTTTGTCTTCTTTCATCTAATAGTTCTAATTCACTGAGCCTTGCCAACTCTATAGTCTTCATCTGAAATGATATTCTTCAATGATATTCTAAGAGATGGGATTTCTACTTTGAGGAGTAGGACCGCCTTTGATCCATATACTAGGGAGAAAGAAGTGGCTCCTATTGGTGTTCTCACGCTAGTTCTGTATGCCCATAGTGTGGGACTAAGTTGTAAATGTCAGTCTCTCCCTAAATCATTGACTGTATTTCTTTAGGATCTTCAAAATTGTTTTGTTTATTGCCTATGCTTGACCGTTCCCTTGTGGATAGTAGAAAGAAGAGAAACCTTGTTTGATTTGGAAATTTTCACATAGATCTTCTTCATCTTTGTTTTGGAAAGGTGTATCGTGATCCGTCATAATGGTTTGATGTATTCCATACTGACAGATGATGTTTTTGAGGATGAACATTGAGATCTGCTTTCTAGCTATGTAAGTGAGGGGAATTTCTTCCACCCATTTAGTGAAGTACTCTATTATTTCTATGATGTATTTTTGGCCATTAGATGATGATGGTGTAATCTTTCCCACTAGGTCAAATCCCCACATAGAAAATGGTAATGGTGAAGTGATAGGATTAAGTTCTTGGGCTGGTGCGTGGATGAGATCTCCATGAATATGGCATTGCGTACACCTTCGTACATACTTGTTTGCATCTATATCTACTATAGGCTAGTTGTATCCCATGTGGATGATCTTTTTAGCTAAGTTTTTGCCACCTCCGTGGGTTGCACAAACTCCTTCATGTACCTCATACAAATCTCTCTAGGATTCCATGGAAGTGTGACATCATAATAGAATTCCATCTAGACTTCTTCTATATAGAGTATTAGCAAGAAGGCTATACCTAGAGGCTTGGTGGATGAGTGATTTCTTTTCATTTCTAGATAAATCAGGAGGTAGGATACTACTTTAAAGGTAATTGTAAATGTCATGGTACCAAGGGGTTTCAGGACCAATCAGGACACACATAGATTTTTTGATTGGTTCTTGATGAGATGGTATCATGAGTTGTTCCACTAGAAACAAGAATCTAGTTTCATTTCCTGGCATGTCGATCAAGGATGCTATGGTAGCCATCACATCTACTTCCTTATTTTGAGCTCTTGGTACTTGCTTGAAAAATATATATTGGAACTTAGTGCACAACTTGTCCATCTATTCTCTGTATGGTATTAGCTTCTCATCTTTTTTCATATAATCATTGTTGACTTGGCTAATGACTAATTATGAGTCTCCATAGACCTTAAGATTCTTGATTCTCCATTGTATCATTGTATTTACTCTGATGACCAGAGCTTTATATTCAGTTATCTTGTTTTTCCATGTAAAGTTGAGTCTAAATGATTTAGGAATCACATCATTTCTTGGAGTAATGAGTACTATCTATTAGAGATTTGCTTCTATGCAAATAATTGATTGTATGTTTGTCATTGATGACAACATATAATGTACAATAGTGATCTATATGCAATTATCATTAGAGATGTTCTAGAGGTACATGTGTTCATTTCCATGGTGTATACATGTTCTATATGCTATGTGCATTCACACTGAGTCAGATATGAAGTTTCAGTTGATTTATGTTAATCAGTTATGACAGTTACAGAGCTTGAAGACTATCTATGAAGAGCCGATGTAATTACACTATTTCTTGAGTTGCACCTATCTTTGGGATATGAGTGTTTGTATTCATGTTTAGTTATGAGTTAAAGATAATTATCTAAAGGCACCAAATATTTTCTATTAGAATCCTGAAGTTGGAGTTAATTTGGTGGAGCTGACTTTGTGAAGCGTTGTGTCTATTCAGTATGAGTTGTGTGTTTCTAATCAGGTTGCGTGGTTTATGTAGCCAACTAAAGAAGTATTGAAGGGACTCCTAGAGCCAAAAAATATCACATCCTTTGGAGAAGATACTTATAGTAGTTCATTTGATGAATGCCAAGTGTGAATGAGAAGAAAAAAGAAAGAAAAAGTGCAGGACAGAATGTATGTTGTTTTGGGATAGTAGAGACATTTCATTCATCAAGAAAAGATCTATGTGAAGAAGAAGTGGAAGTATACAACACACTGGAACTCATCAAGATAGTAGGTCTACTCAAATAGTTCATCTATCAGATATATTGTATATCTATTCTATTGAAGGTTGCAGCCTTCATCATTTTAGCAGTGAGCTTTTGGCTAGTGAGTCCTCACCCCTAATAGGGTCTAACCTTTAAGCAAGTCTTTGTAATTATTCATTGTAAAGAACAAATCCTAACATATTTTCAAGATCTCTTAACAGGGATAATTATACTCAAGTATGGTTCTTTGTGGGTGCTAATTCCCACTAGGGTTTTTACCTATTTGGTTTCCCCGTAACCAAAATTGTTGTGTTCTCTATTGTGTTATTTGAATGTGAATTTACTTTATGTTAATTGTATCTAAGAAAAGGAAAGAATTAAAGTAGCTGATAAATGATTCATCCCCCCTCTCAGTTATCCTTTTGGACTATTCTAAAAAGTGGTATCAGAGCCAAGTTCCTTGGACAGAAATCCTAACAACTTAAGGTAGATTAGATGGCGTACTTCAAGAAAGAGAGTCCTAAGTTTGATGGAGAAAACTATCTTGACTAGAAGAAAAAAATGATAACACATCTTCAGTGCATTGGATTTGAGATCTATGATATTTCCACTTAATAAATTGAAGTTCCCACCTTGAAAGACCTTGTAGAAGAAGACTCTATAGTCAAACAAAAGGTAGTGTTCACTCATAATGCAATTGCCAAAAAAGCCCTAATCAGTGCCCTATCCAACAGTGAATTTTTTGAGATCAAGAAGGCAGATAAAGCATACTATATTTGGAAATACTTAGAAGATATGTTTGAAGGAGACATGCAAGAAAAGAATGCACGCAGAAAGACATGGAAGAAAAGGTACAATAACTTAGATATGCTACCTGAAGAAAACATCAGAGCCTACAATCAAATAATTAATGAAGCAGTTTCAGGTATCAGGAATAATGGTGGGAAATTTCAGAGGATGATATAATGGACAAGATAATGACCACACTAACAACAGACTATGAGATCAAGATCAATATCTTAGATTAGACTATGCAATTTTCAAAATACTTCAAGAGAGAGACTTTGATCAGCAAAATATCTACATTTGAGATATCAAGATTGAAGACAGAATCCAAAAGTGAGACAGCTTTCAAAGCCTCAGTCCACATCAAGAAATCCATAAGAAGCTCTAGTAATAATGAAGAAGTGGATACAAAACTAGAAGAAATCATTGCTATGATTTCCAAGAAAGAAAGGAAAGGTAAAGGGAAATATGAAGGACAACTACCATTCAAATGTTTTTCATGAAACAAAGTTGGTCAATTTTGCATCCAAGTGTCCTACAAGAGTCAAGAAGTTCAGATCAGATTACAAGCCCAAGTACACTAAGGAATGTTATCATGCTAAAGATGGTGTAACTGATGATGATTCAAGAGAAGATGAAATTGGTTTCATTTCCATTAAAGGCATTGAAAAGATGCTTGAAGAAATGGACAAAGAAGATGAAGAAAAAGAACAAGAGTTAGCATTAGTCTCAAAAGATGACATCATAACTGATTAGATCATTGACAATGGATGTTCACACCACATGACAGGAGACAAAGACATATTTGTACATTTGGACAAATACAAAGGTGGCATGGTTTGATTTGGAGATACCACTCCCATACCTATCATAGGCAGAGGTTCTATCACCTTAGATGGAAGGAATAAAATAGATGGTGTTCTTTATGTTGATGGTTTACATCATAAATTACTAAGTGTTGGACAGTTGCTTGATAAAGGATATCAGTTGGAATTAAAAAACAACCAGTGCATCATTAACAACAAAGAAGGAGACTGTTGGAATTATATTGTGAATGATGTACTGAGAGGGGAGGGGTGAATCAGTACCTCTAAAACTTTTCTTGGTTAGCCCATTAACCCTTAGTCATAAGTTTGTAAATTATATTATCTAACTATTCATCTTTCTTTATGTATATTCAATCATAACATAACTTATTTAATATGTAACCATACAAGAAACATTCCTGTAAATAGATAACACATGACACAAGATATGATATCGCAAAAAACTCCTGTTAGGAAGTAACAACTGCGGTGTGGATTGTTACCCACAAGAATTCACTATCTGCAGATAAGAAGGGGTTGGTTAAGGCTTACAATTGGTCATTTCTGATGACCTACCTTGTTAGGAGTATTACAATGGAGAAATGTTAAGATCTACTTTGTTTGAAGCTTTAGAAACATTGTTAAGTGTGCACTCTATTAAGAGATTTGTAAAGAATGGTTAAGTCCACCTTCTTTGTCTATACGTTGGTAGCCTCTATGTGTTCTTGATATCTGGTGTGATCTATTTCTAAACTTTGCATGAATTCTTCCTTCTACTCCTTAGATGCTCTTTGTGGCTATCAACAACAATGAATTCATAATTCATAATTGATTGAACATCTATTTATACTAGATTTTAGCTCTATTCTTGATTCACGCTTTCGCAAGTTAACTCTAGATCCAAGGTTTACAACTTGACCTTGATCTTTAGTTAGATATGTTTTAGATCCATTAGGATGCTTTAAAACATTTACATTATGCTTTCTTGACCCTCAATTAATGATTTGAAAAAAATTAAAACTCTAAAAATAGAATTATAATGTTTTATCTGACATGTAAAAGTCAAATCCACTATTTGCGGGTTCGCTAATTGACTGTCATTTCTGATGGTCAGGCTTCTCTATCAGTCTGTTAGTTTTCTTTGGCATCAGTGTTCCTTTCTTGAACTATTCGTTGGGTATGCCTTTTCTGCTCCGTCAGTTTTGTTCTCAAAACTGTGTCATCGGTGATGTCCTTTGTGTTATGTCATTGACCCATCGGTGATGTCCTGTTTACTTCATCGGTGCAACACTTGTTAGTGTTCGTCAGTCAATTCCATACTTACCATTTTATTGTGACATTTTTGTTCTGTCGGGTATGCTCATTGTCTATTGGTTATGCTTGTAGTCCACCAGTTATGCTTGTAGCGATGATCTCTGTCAATGTTTTTCACTAAGTGTACTAATCACAAAATTAATGTCATCAATTTCCCCCTTTGACATTAGTATCAAAAACATGATATGTGCAACATACTGGATGTATTAGTATGTACACCTATGTATACTTCTTCCTTAGTCATTTGAATGACTCCCCCTATGTATATGCCGGTAAGTGTAATTATATATACATTTCCTTATGTACTTTTCTTTCCCTTTTTTTTGATATATTGTACATAACTATCTTTACATATATGTTCCTTCTGTACATACAATATACATTTCTATTCCTCCTTTTTTTTATAATAAAGGCAAATGTACTTACATCTTGTCAAAAAGGTGGGAATGTGAGGACTTGATCTCCTCCATCATCTTTTCCCATTTATCCTTCAACATTTCTAGAGCCATGTGCTCAAGTGATATCCTTACGTATATATCATAGATGTTGTCTACTACAGACATCTCTGGGCTTGCAATTAAGTTTCTTGCTTCAAAAATATGCTACTGTAGCATAGTAAGATTGGGTAAGATGTGTGCCTATAGTTTGGTAATCTCACCTCTTAATTGTGTTTCAGCATCCCATATTTCTTGCCTTAGCCTATTAGCCTCAATGACCTTGTCATGATGCACCTTGATACTATTTGCATTTGAGGTTAGGCTTTGTGCACTCATTGTGACATTAGAATCTATTTCTGCTAACTTGACACTATTTTCTTTTGTAAACTTTTCAAGTGTACACATCTTTTGAACTAAAGTAATTGCCTTAGCAATCATTGGCTCTAATTGACCAGTTAGTTTAGAGAGCTTTACCTTGTTCACTGCCACTTCTTGGCTGATCTTATCAATTAACTTGTATTGATACTTTTTCTCTACTTGTTCTTCCATTGCTTGTTCTGCATCTACATTTTGGTCTATGATGGTGTCGATAAGAACATCTATTTGCTCCTTAACTGTAGCATTTTGTTCAGGTTTTACCTCAGGAACAAGTTGTTGGAGAATGTCTCTTGCCTTGTCAAGTGCCATTGTTTCCCTATGTTCCTGTATCATTTTCTTCTGAATGGATTTCCTTTGGCATAGCACTCCAAACTCTTGAAGTTTATCACTATCCAAAGTAGTGATATCCCAGTTTGGGACTTCTATTACTTCATCCATTGTAACAGCCAAAATATCTTTCTTCAGTGCTTTCCTTATGTTAGGATTAGAAATAGATTGAGATTTTGAGATGCTCTTGCATATTTTCTCAATTGATGTTGGAACCAAAGGTTCCTTTTCCTTTTGTATTTCTACATCAGCTTCATCTATAGCTGAGTCTTCTAGATCCTCATTTATCTAAACAAATTTTCTCCTTTTGGTAGGTTTCCCAACTGGTTGTTTTCCCTTTGATGTGTCAGGTTTCCTTTTATACACCTTTCCTTTTACCATGGGAGAAGGAGTTGCATCCTTTGCTGTCTGACTTCTTGTTCTTGACTTCTTAGGTGGAGGAGGAGGTGGTGAATTGGGTTGTTCTTCCTATGATTCATTTTCTTCTATTGTATCACTGATGGGTAGCTGGTCCTCGGTGATTTCCTCCTTACCCTCTTGTTCCTCTTCACCTTCCCTTTCTTCTTCACTTTCAGAAGATATATTCAATTTCTCTTTTAATTTCTTCACCATTCTGCTTGATTGTTTTATAGCTTTCTTGACAACAAGATTTGTTTTAATATTTTGTTGGGCCTCTTCATAGGTGCCAAATCTTAGTTGCTTGTTGTCCACTGGTTCATTCAGTAGTGCCTTAATGCACTCATTGGCTTGTCCTATTTTGATTTCATATTCTAACTGTGAAAGCCATGACTTCCTAGGTACTACTGCTTGGATATATGTGAAATCAGTATCTACCATGAAACATATATTCTCTCTGTGTTCCTATATCAGATTTTCAGGAATCCTTGTTCTAGTTTGCAACATTTCCTTAATGGTTTTGAAATATTCATGCATTACATTATCAAAATTTGTTCCTAGTGATTCTATGAATTCACCTATCTGAATAGTTATAGGTCTGCTTGTGTCCCATACAACATTTCCTATTGAAGGGAAGTATTCTTCAAAGTAAAAGAACATGCACATTATGAGGGAACCAAACTTACAAGTGTTTTTTCTTGAAGATCTTATAGTGCACATGTTCTCCTCCAGTTGATGTAACAGGATCTCTGCAAGATCCATCTTCTTTCCTTGTTTGATGATTTTGTATGCTATACTCATAGCAGTACTTGATATTCTATTCATTCTTCTTGCCTAGAATATTTTATATCCAACAACACATGCTCCAAACTTTAGCTCTATGTCAGTAATGGTGTTGACCTTGAGTGCTCTTTTATCTAATTTAGCACTAGTCAATTTTACCACTTTCGCTAGGGATGGGTGCTTGTGAGCTTGTGTTTTATCGGTCGTAGGATAACCAGTAACTGCGTGAATAACATCCTTTGTTATTGGTTTTGGCTTATTAAGCCATAGAGACTTGTTGTGTAATCTACTGAGAATAATATTTATCCATTCTATTTTGAAGACTTTGGGAAAATGTAGTGCATTCGTGAGTCCTTTCACTTATAGATGTTTGTTCTCTTCTTTTATCTTTCTAGCTTCATCACATAGTGCCTTGTAGGCATTATCTAGGTCTAGATCTCCTATATTCAAGATCTTGTAGTGTATATAGGACCTTACATCCTCTACCAGCAAAACCCTAGGTGGGATTCTAGAGAATGCTCTGAAATCATCAGGTTGTGATGCTATTTCTGGGTGTAGCTTGTATTTGGGTTCAACACAAGAGCCTCTACTGACAAGCTTGAACATTTTCTTTTTGTCTTCCTTAATCTTTTCAACTCTAGAAGTTGATGCCATCGTGTTGCAAAAATTTAGGGCTTTTCACAAATAAAATAGTGCGGTCAGTGAATGTGGTTACTTACTAAATCTCTATGATTGCCTGTGAATTTGAATGCTTTATGTTGAATTGATTCCTGCTGGGTCACTCTCCAAATTGCTTTGAAAACTCTTTGCTCTATTTTTCTCTTCTCGAAAATCATGGGTGCGAAAATGAGTTTTCCCTTCAGGCTTTAATAACTTTTGTGCCCTAAGTTGTCATTAATGCTCACCAACTCGTTGGTATACAAAGACTAAATTCGTCAGTAGAGGCATTCATAACATCTTTAGTATACAAAGACTAAATTCATTAGTAGAGTCATTCATAACATCACCGATGTCCGTCAGTTTACACTTAGCAACTTGGCGCTTGTGTAATGACCGCTACATTCTAGTAAGTAGTGGTAACTTTTCTATGTGTGTTCACCAATGTAAATTGTGCCCAATAACTGATGGTTTCTTTTCAACAGTTTAGAAAATAACAATATATTGCATCTTTATTCATGCTAATATTACAATATGAACTATGTGTAATGGAACCGATGCATAATATAACTTGTCATAATGCAGTTCCATACTTACTTGTGCAATCTAGTTGGATGTAGTGATGTCACCAGATCCATTGGATGGGGTGTCACCATTTGCATTGCTTGTTCTAGCACCTTCAGTGTTTGTGTATTTTACCCACATCTTGTTTCTCATTCTCTTGATGTCATCAATGGTATTTCCATTGGGATGAGTACTTGTATCTGTCAGTCGGTTTTTGCAATCTTTTATCACATCTCCAACCTTATGACAATGTAAACATGCCATACCTGGATTGGTCCAACCTGTTGACCTTCTGGTCCACTTTCTCATATAGTTGGCAGAAATATGACCATACCTTCCACATGCTGTGTAGTTTACCCATGTATTATAGTCCCAAACATATGAGTTACCTACTCTTGTTTGTTTGTAGCTATTATTAGTTACTTTTGGTGTCCAGGCGTTGTTGTTCTTTTTCTAGCACTCCTCATGTGTATGCCCATTCACCTTGCAAGTAGGACAGTACTTGTCCATGTAGGTTTTCCTTTTTGGATTTGTCACTTTGGATCTGCATTCATGTGCCTTGTGTCCTTTCTTTTGACATTTATAACAATTACCAATGAAATTAGATTGTGCTTAAGGAATACCTTTCATTTTGATTCTACAAATGTTTGAGGTGTGGTTGGGTTTTTGACAGTGATTGCATGATAGCTTCTTGGATCTTGGGGTTGTGAAAGTGTTCCTTTGATATGGTTGATTAGAAGATTCACCATTCTCATTGTACCCTAATCATGTGTAGTTGTTGACTATTCTCTATCCATCAAGAAAATCATCCATCCTTTTGTTGCTATCTTCAGCTTTCTTGATCAATTCATTGTGTTGATTCTGGACTTTGATTTCATGCTTTAATTTTTCTTTCTCTTCTCTTAGCTCACCAATGATCTGTATTCTTTCAATGAGTTCTATATTTAGTCTTTTTGCCTCTTGAATCATAAGAATAATCTGGTTGGTAACCTCATGGTGATGCTCAGTAAGTCTTTGAATCTCTGATTCTTTCTCTTGTAGCTTCTTTGTTATTTTCCTCCTATCATCAATGGCTAGTGTTCTTTCATTTTCAGCTTTTCTTGAATCATTCATGACATCAATAGTTTTCACCATTTGAGTTTCTTGACCGATTTTCAGCATCTTGATTTTCTCTGTCAGATGTAGATTGACTTCGTGTAGACTTGTGATATCTTCTACTGATGCATCTGAATCTTTGCTTGTTGATGATTCTGTTGTATCAAAGTAATCTTGTATTGTTGATTCTTTGTATTCCTTCTCATTCAGCCTAGTTGCAATAATCTTTCTTTCATCAAGAATTTTTCTCAAGTTGATTCTCACCTCTTTATACTACTCATAGTTTATATGCATTTGTAATTGCTCATTCTCAATAGTCATGTCCAGTCTATACTTTTCCATTGCTCTGATCTTTTCTCTTAAGTCTTTAATCTTTTCAAGAAAGATACTTATCTCTGATACCAATTGTTGGAATTATATTGTGACTAATGTACTAAGAGGGGAGGGGTGAATCTGTACCTCTAAAACTTTTCTTGGTTAGCCCATTAACCCTTAGTCATTAGTTTGTAAATTATCTTATTTAACTGTTCATCTTTCTTTATGTATATGCAATCATAACATAAGTTCTTTAATATGTAACCATACAAGAAATATTCATGTAAATAGATAACACATGACACAAGATATGCTATCATAGAAAACTCCTATTAGGAAGTAAAAACTACGGTGGGGATTGTTACCCACAAGACTTCACTATCTGCAGATAAGAAGGGGCCGGTTAAGGCTTAAAATTGGTCACTTCTGATGACCTACCCTGTTAGGAGTATTACAGTGGAGACCTGTTAAGATCTACTTCATTTGAAGCTTTGGAAACACTGTTAAGTGTGCACTCTATTAAGAGATTTGTAAAGAATGGTTAAGTCCACTTTCTTTGTCTGCACATCGGTAGCCTCTGTGTGTTCTTGATAACTGGTGTGATCTATTTCTGAACTTTGCATGAATTCTTCCTTCTACTCCTTAGATGCTCTTCATGGCTATCAACAACAATGAATTCATAATTCACAATTGATTGAACATCTATTTATACTACATTTTAGCTCTATTCTTGATTCACGCTTTCATAAGTTAACTCTAGATCCAAGGTTTACAACTTGACCTTGATCTTTAGTTAGAATGTTTTAGATCCATTAGGATGCTTTAAAACATTTACATTATTCTTTCTTGACCCTCAAGTAATGATTTAAAATAAATGAAAACTCTAAAAATAGAATTACAATGTTTTATCTGACGTGTAAAAGTCAGATCCACTATTTGCGGGTTTGCTAACTGATTGTTAGTTCTGATGGTCAGGCTTCTCTATCAGTCTGTCAATTTTATTTGTTGTCGATGTTCCTTTCTTGAACTATTCATCGGGTATGCCTTTTCTGCTCCGTTGGTTTTGTTCTCAAAACTGTGTCGTTGATGATGTCCTTTGTGTTATGTCATTGACCCATCGGTGATGTCCTATTTACTTCATTGGTGCAATACTTTTCAGTGTTCATCAGTCAATTCCATACTTAGCATTTTCTCATGACCTTTTTGTTCTATTGGGTATGCTCGTTGTCTACCGGTTATGCATGTAGTCCACTGGTTATGCTTGTACCGATGACCTCTATCAATGTTTTTCACTAAGTGTACTAATGGAAAAATTAATTTCATCAAAGACATGATTGCATTAGGCTCAAAGACCAAAGGTAATGTTTTTCAGCTCAATTCAGAAGTAAGTTGTTTTGTTGCAAAAGTGGATGATGGTTGGCTATGGCACAAGAGACTTTGTCATATCAACTTTGACAACATAGTCAAGATACATAATGTAAATACAGTAAGAGACCTTCCAAGTATTGCAAGAATAGTTGAAACCATGTGTAGGGAATGTGTGATGGGGAAGCATGTGAGGACCTCATTCAGGAGCAAACAAGACTCTGCAGAAAACAAATTAGATCTGATACATATAGACCTATGTGGACCTACTCAAACAAGATCTTATTACGAAGAAAGGTATTTCATTTTGTTTGTTGATAATTTCTCAAGGATGATGTGGTTTGTGTTCTTAAAAGACAAATTTGAAGCTTTTGAGAAGTTCAAAGTGTTCAAAGCTAAGGTTGAGAATGAATCTAGACTAAAGATAAAATGTCTGAGATCTGATAGAGGAGGAGAATTCACCTCTAATCAATTTTATGATTACTGTGAAGAACATGGAATCAAGAGACAGTTAAGTGCACCTAGAAACCCTTATCAGAATGGGATTGCAAAAATAAGGAACATAATAATACTTTACATAGCGCACACTATCATGATTGAAGGAAAGGTTGCTCATACTTATTGCAGAGATTTTTTCAATACAACCGTCTATACTATCAATAGAATACAATTAAGGCCAAGCGCAGACAAGACACCCTATGAACTTTGGTTTTGTAATGTACCTACTGTAAAATACTTTAGAATATTTGGAAGCAAGTGCCACATCAAGAGAGATGATAGCACTGGCAATTTTGATGCTAGAAGTGATGAAGGTATTTTTCTTGGTTACTCTTCTAAAAGCAAAGCCTATAGATGTTTTAATATAAGATTAAAGAAGATCATTGAAAGTACTCATGTGAAGATTGATGAGAAGTTTATGATTCAAGAAAGATATTATGACTATGCTCCCATGATTAAAGATGAGCCCAGACCCATCAATAAGGACACAATTAATGAAGAAATGTTTGACTGTATTGATGTTTCATGTAACAATCCTAAACCAAGTCAAGAAGAATCACAGATTACAGATGAAAGTATCACTCCTAATAATTCAAGATACACTTCCAAATATCACTCTAAGGAAGATATCATTGGAGATCAGAGCGCAAAAGTCTTGACAAGATCTAGAGAAAAAGGTTCAACCGTTGATGAAGAGGTATGCTTACTTTCATAGATTGAACCCTTAAGTGTTGAAGATGGGTGCAAAGATTCAGATTGGAAAATTACCATGCAAGAAGAATTAGATCAAATAATCAAGAATGAGACATGGGAACTGGTCCCTATACCTCATGACAAGAACGTGATTGGAACAAAGTGGATATTCAGGAACAAAATGAATGAACAAGGCACAGTGTTAAGGAACAAAGAAAGATTAGTATGTAAAGGATATGCACAAAGAGAAGGAATAGATTACACTAATACATTTTCCCCTATGAGAAAACTTGAAGCTATCAAGTTGTTTTTGGCCTATGCAACATTCAAGAACTTTAAGGTATACCAAATGGATGTCAAGTCAACTTTTTTGAACGATGACTTGAAGGAAGAATTCTACATAGTTCTGAAGCCTGAAGGATTCAAACTTTTAGATAAACTAGACATGGTATGCAGATTAAAGAAAGCACTTTATGGACTTAAACAGGCCCCAAGAGCATGGTATGAGAGACTTGATGGTTACTTAACAAAGATAGGATTCAAAAGGAGCAGCAGACTGTAATTTATTCATGAGAGATAGATGAAGGATTACTACTCATTGCTATTTTTGTTGATGACATTATCTTTTGAGGTAATGAAAAACTTAGTGCAGAATTTTCCAAAGAAATGAAAAGTGAATTTGAAATGAGCATGATTGGACCTATCAAATACTTTCTTGGATTGAATGTAAAACAAACAGACAAAGGCATATTCATAAATTAGTCTAAGTATGTGAAGGAGATATTGAAGACTTTCAAGATGGAAGATTGCAAACCAGTAAGCACCCCCATGATAACAGGAAGAAAGCTCTCTAAAGATGATGATTCCATAGTAGTTGATAAGACACTATACAAGTCTATGATCAGAAAACTCATATATCTTACCCAATCTAGACCTGATATTTCTAATGCAGTTGGCATTGTTGGAAGATTTGCAGCTGAACCAAAGCAAAATCACCTAATGGCAATAAAAAAAATATTCAAACAACTAAAAGGGACTATTGACTATGGTTTATGGTATCCTAACTTAGAGAATATTCAACTTCATATGTACATAGATGTAGATTGGGTAGGTTGTGTTGATGACAGAAAGAGTAAATCAAGAGGAGCAGTATTTCTTGGAGATAGATTGGTCACTTGGACAATTAAAAAGAAGAATTGCATCTCTCAGTCAACAATAGAAGTTGAGTATGTTGCAGCAGCATTGAATTCTTCAACAATGGTTTGGATCAAATAGATGATTAAAGACTTTGGTATTCAGATTGATTATCCTATTCTTATTCACTATGACAACACTAGTACTATCAATATGTCAAAGAACCCTGTGATGCATGCAAAGACAAAACACATTGAGATCAAATACCATTTTCTAAGAGAAAAAGTTGCAGACAGAGAAGTAAAGTTGGATTATGTG
>MU225843.1:625689-639733 GCA_018584345.1 Thuja plicata
ACCATTGAAGCATCAAGTCTCTTAACCGAGCAGGACTTAAAAGTCTTTTGTAATTGAGATACATCCCAAGGAGTATCAAAAAGTTTGATCATAAAAAGTAGCATTGGATATGCCCGATACCTATTGACAGACCAAGTGAGTGTTTGATCAAGGATGCTAGCGTTAAATGCCAGATACTAAGTGACAAACTATCTTTTAAATCCTCTAACAATGTCACACCTAATAGTGTGTTTGTAACCTTTAATAGGGTTGGCTCTTAATCAAGATCACTTCAGAAGAGTGAAAATTTGGGGTATCGGTTCCAGTGGGTTTTCCCTTAACAGGGTTTCCACATTAAAAATCCATGTGCTGATGTGTCTATGAGTCATTACATTATTGTTTTGCATTTTACTTAAGTAAATCTAGATTAATCGGTGTACACTAGTTATTTATTGTGTTTCGGTAAATAGTAAGACTGCTTATCAGAAAACATACATAAGAAGGCTTTACATAGTATTCCGACAAGTAGAAATTTGATATAAGTATTTCAAGGCATTCATCTTGTAGGACTGAATATAACTAGAGGCTCAAAAGTCATAATAAGTTTTAAAGGGTTGATTTAAGGATTAATTTTTGAGGCCACTGATTCACCCCCCACCCCTCAGTTATTACTAACATGAATATCATGTGATCAGTAGTGCCTTTTGTTTGGGTTTTTGTAACATCAATGACCCCTGTGTCAATTAGAGCTTGGATGGGATTTTTAAATTGGTAACAATTGGGTGTTTTATGTCCCTTCACTTGATGAAACTTGCAGTAATCATTGTCATTATATCACTTTGGTTTTATTGCACCATGTTCATATTCTCTGATTTCTAGGAGAGTGATATTGTTGAATTGTATCAGCTTTCTTAGGGCTTATTCGATCGACTCTCCTAATGGTGTGTAATCTTGTTTTGGAAATGGAAACTGAGGTTGGCATTGTGCTTGTGGTTGATTGTTTGGCAAAGTGGCTGCTTGGACCGGGGGTGACTGATTTTGAGTGTGTTCTTGTAGAGTGGGCACTATGGGTTGTTGGTTAGCCATAGGAGCACCTTGCAGTGACACTCTAGGTTGGGCGTATTTGACCATTTTCACATCAATGACACCATCACTGGTGACATTTTTGGTTTTATTCCACCATTTAGCTTTATCTGTTGCAATCTTGTTGTTGTTTGTTTGGGTAGGATCTGCAAGGACACCTCTTTTGACCAAGTTCTACTGACAATGAACTCCTTGTTCAATGAGTTGTTTAAAGTTGGGAGCTAGCTGCAATTATTTTGTAAATGACATATCTGGAATTAGATTTTAAATGAACATGACTATCAGGTCTTGCTCGGGTATGTCATATGTGATTCTGTTTACAGTATTTCTCCATCTTTGTGGGAATTTTACAAAGGATTCTCCATCTTTTTTCTTGATGTCACAAAGGTCCTTGATATTGACCTTGTGCTCGATGTTATGATGGAAGTGTGCTATGAACTTTTTGGCCAATTCTCCCCAAGACAGAATGCCATGAGGTAAGTGTGAAAACCATTCCATTGCTGGTCTGACTAAGATTTGTGGAAATAGTCGCATTAAGTATGTTTCATCATGTGTGACTTCGTTGCAACTAGCAAAGAATTCTTGGATATGCTCAATAGGGTTGGTTTTGCCCCTATATTTATCAAATTTGGTACCGAGAAGTGAGTTGGGAATGGAGACATGTGAAGAGAGTGATCAAAGGGGTATGGGTATAGATCCTCTGTGGTGTAGGATTTAATTTCCCCTTGATTTTTCATATTCATCATTTGGGTTTGAAGGTTCTGTACTTGTTGGATCAAGATGTATGTTTGACACTGAGGCTAATTTGTGACATTGTACCTCTATGTTGTAGTAGGTATGAGGTTGTACCTTTGTGTCCCTTGAATAGGAACATAGGGCCTAGTCCTTGGAGCTTGATGTTGATTTCCCAACACTTGATTCTAATACAGGGGCATGTGATTGGCCCAAGATTGATTCTATTGTGTTTGTTGTTGGGGTGGATGTTGTTTCTATTGGGGTTGTTGTGATCCCTGGATGACCAAAGGTCTAACCTTGGGTGGGTGTTGACTGAAATTCAGACTTGCAAAGATGGATCCCTATGGGAGTGATGTGTTGAGTCCTAGGATAGTAGGGACTGAGTGTAGTAGTGGAACAGTCACAAAGGGATTGTTGCTTGTTAAGATTGAGGATGTAGAAAGAGAGATTGATGTAAAAGGCCATGAGGTCGAGGGTTGAGACACACTAGTGACCATGGGTGCACTTAGTTAGGAGCCTATCATGCTTTGTGTGGAGGACATGCTAGCTTGATTTTCTGAGTTGGTTTTATTCGGTACAGTCTGCACTAATGTTGCTATCAAAGATGGAAATATCTGGGATACCAAAAGTTCTACTTGAGGATTTTGAGTAGTGTTTTGACATGCGAGAGAGTTTTCAGGCCATATGGTTGCCACATTGAATTCAACGAGGAGTTTGAATCCCTTTCTAATCAACATGACTAAGAAACATCCAAGATTCCTCTCTACAACAACGTCAACAACTTGTGAGGAATAGGCATCTTGCTCTATGTCTTCAAGCTCATCTTCTGTGACATCGTGGAATAATGTTGATCCACTGGGGTATTCCATGAAAAGAGAAGGACTAGTATTCTAGAAAGGATTGTCCTCTCGCTCTTGTTCTAAAATGGGAAACCTATTGATATACGACTCATCGGGTTGAATTTTAGCCTTTGACCTAGTATAAGGCCCTCCATAAGGTGTATAAGACATAGTGTTGTCTAGATTTTGTGACTAGAATAAGTGATATAAAGCAAACAGAAAAAGGATAACCTTTCTAGGAGAGTTTGAGTTATTTTTGACAATGGTAATTCTAAGGACAAATTTTGATTTATCTTGATCTCAAAGATGTGATGATGTGTTTGATGAGATTCTTGACTATTTCCTGGGACAAAGTCACCTGATATGTGATGATTTTGAGAACTTTAGTAGGATCAAGATATTTTGAGTTTGAACTTTTGAAATAATAATGTTTAGACAATAATCATGCTTTCAAAGAAGAGGTGATCTTTTAAAGTTTAGAGATTCATACAATGTTTTTCATGTTTTTCTGGGATAGACACTGATCTTTTACACAAAATGAGGAGTCAATTGAAGGTTTTCATGTAAAACAGGTAATTTTGAAGTCTCTGATCAATTGCAGAAAAAATCCACTGATTACAGTAAAGTGAAAGGTTGATTGCATTAATTTATCACCGATTGCGGTAATAAAAAAGTCAGTTACAACAATAAACAAGTCTATTGCTGAAAACTTCCGTCAATTATGACAAAATGCAGGAAATTGTGGCAAAACACTAATAGTCTAAAAAAGGACTTTGAAATGGGTTAACTGTTTAGTAATTTTGATTTCGAGAATGTTGCTTCTAATTTGCAGATTAGTTTTTCTATTGAAACCCTATACTTTAACACGTTTGACTCATTTTGACAGTTTGGATGTTTGTTTTATGTTTTGTAAACTGATCAAAGAACAAGCATAATAGACACTATGTTTTCAAGAATGAAGACTGACATGTGTATGTTCTACAACTTTTTCAAGTTGCAATGTTATCATGAGGTCTCAACAATGAATAGTCAGATTTAATCTAGGTCAATGGCTTCAGAATTTATAGGCCCAATGCTTGAATGTATGTTATCTCACACAAAAATTGTCACATTACTAGGACATCAAGGTCCACAACGCAGGTGCCCATGTTTTTTTCATTACCAGGTATTGTCATTGTATAGTGAAGATCTATTTCACTAGACAAATACCTTGCGACACATATGTTGGGAACCTTGGGGGTCAATTCTACAACCCCTTGCACTATAATAAGGTAATTGTTTAGAGGTAAATCAGGTGGGACTCTAATTGATAGGTTCTAGTAGGGTCTATGGCATCTATCCAATCGGTTTGTACGTGTGTGAATCACTTAAGAGCCTAGTTGACCATGTTGGCTCCTTAGGGGTATTCACCTGATCCAAACTATCAACACACCTTTCTTGAGCTTGAATAGATATAAAATAGAACTTTGGTTCATGTCTTGTTTATATACCGATAGGAAGGATTACTGGTTTGAGGTCATCCTCTGAGGAAGAAGTGCATTCCCTGGACAAGCCTCTCTAGAAATGTATAAAGGTGTCTAATCTAACAGATTGTGCAAGTACACCAAGAACTCAAGACACAAGGTTAAACATTTAAGCTCTGAAATTTTGAAATGTGAACTAAGCTACACCACCATACAAGCACAAGTGTTCATTTTTAAGCCCCAAAAGAAGGTGTTGAATGCTTGTTCAATTTTAGTGCACCAAATTGAGAGACTCTTTGCCTTTGTTCAATTTTAATCTCCATGTCAAGTTTAAGCACAAAATTCTGAAATGTGAGGTGTGAGATGTGTGATAAACATTGTTCTTTTTAAGCCCAAATCGACAAGTGAATAGATTTTAGTTTGCTTTGTTTTAAACAAGTTAGTATCAAAGGGACTTTTTCAAAATGAGAGTATGTGTAACTTTGAAACAATGAATGATACTCACCAACAACTTACCCTTCCTATTCATGGAAATTTGTCTAGTCCTGCACAAAAATAGAGACGGTATCAGATTTTTTAGACAGATGGACAGAGAGTTAGACCTTGATAAGAAATTTTGTAGGCAATTGCAGCACAAATTTGGTAATTGTGGCAACACACTTTCAGTTGTGGTAATGCACAATCAATTGCGGTTTGGATCAGTCAATTGCAATAAACTGCATTTGATTACGGTATCGATCGGGCAATTGTGGTAAAATGCAAGAAAATACAGACTCAGAAAATGAAAAAAAAGAAATGTGAAAGCTTGCAATCAATTGTGGTATTAAACTAGTCAATTGCAGCACTCTTTCGTCAATTGTGGCAAAATACCAGCAATTGTGAAATTACATAGATATCAATAAAATGATGAAAATTTAGGTCTACAATCGTATGGCCATGGCTGATTGATTCTACCTGTCATCTGCAAGATGTATTCAGACTATTTGCTTCACGTTAGGTTCACAAAAATGTATGCGCCTTTTAATGTCGATCCATGGTTCCCAAGCTTTCCAAAGACTATGGTTAGTAGCACCAATTTATAATAAGAGAAATCAAATATATGAAAGCTACTATTACAAAACTTAACTATGTAACCAATAAAATATACAAGCAAAGAGAAGGTTAAAAAGTGAATGAAAACCCCAAAGTTCTTGAAGCTTCCATTGTCTCTCTCTACTCCTTCCGAAATGTTGTTTTTGATACTCACTATTGGTGTGGGAAGCATCTGTGGCTTGGGAGCATCAAGAATTTTCTATTGAAATGAGTGATTGCAAGATGATTTGAATGCTAGAACCAATCTGACAGAGTAATGTCGCATGAGAGCTTGAAATCTTGGATCCTTCAAATGGTTATGAAGGGTTTATTATATAGGAGTTGAGAATGAGATGAACCGTTGAGATCAATCCTAGAGATAGGCAGATGAACGGTTGAGATTAAAGGGAGCTGGAGAAGCCATCAAGAAACTGCAAATTTTCAACTGATAAAGAGGAGATAGAGTTTGGTTAACTAAGGAGCTAATTGTGAGTTACCTTTTAGAACTAAAGAGGTGGGTGGAGTTACCTATGTGGACTGAAGAGATGGGTGTAGTAACCCATGTGATTCGATAAGGAGTTATCTCTTTGAAGATAAATGAATATTTAATTTATTTATGTAATTTAAAGTTTTCAACATGTGAGATAATTGAATTATTTTTTATTTAGAATTTCTTTATTGAATGAAATTAAATTAATTTAATTGGAAGAATTTGATTAGTTAGTTTAAATTTTTGAATTTAAACTATAGGAAATTGACTTTAATTAATTAATTATTGGAAATTAATCAATTAATGTTAATTAATTATTTAATTAATTTAGGGAATTTAATTAGATGATTTGGGGAATGAATTTAGAATAAATTAGATGATTAACTAACGATCAAAAAACCATTAATTAATAGATGAAAACTAGTATTTTTAATGTAAAGTTGCAAGTCTGACCATTTTAGGGTCTCTACACCTCTATACATGTCAAATTTAGGCACTACAAACTGTGCTAAAAATGGAGACATGTGTAAATAATGATCAAAAGGATATGGGTATAAGTCCTTAGTAGTGTAGGACTTAGTTTGTCCTTGATTTTTCATATCCATCATTTGAGTTTGCAGGTTTTGCACTTGTTGTATCAGAATTTCTATCTGGGACTGAGGAACATTCTAGTATTGACTCTTTGTCTCATAGTTGGTATAAGAATTTTCCTTTGAATTCCTTGCATTGGGATGCATGATCTTCTTGTAATTCGGTATTGATTCCCCAGTGTATTTTTTTGTTGATATTGGGGTAAATGATGGGCCCAAGGTTGTTGTGACTATTATGCTTGAGATATTTTTTGGAATAAAGATCTAGCCCTTGGCGGATGTTGACTAAATGTTGGACCTACAGAGATTGATATGAGTTGTTGTGATGCATTATATCCAAGGCCAGTAGGGATATATTGGGATGTCTGGGTAGTAAAAAATGGGTTATTTATTTTCTGAGGTGCTGATGAAATAATTTGAGCACTTGATGTGAAAGGCTACGAGGTAGATGCCTAAGATAAACTAGAACCCATGGGTGCACTCATTTGGGATCCCATCATGTTTTGAGTGGAAGATGAGCTACCTTGAGTGGTTGAGATAGTTTGCGTAGATATAGTATGTACTAATGTTGTAGTAGTTGATGATGGAATAGACAAGATTTGAGACACCACATGATTCATTTGATATTTTTTAGTTGTATTTCATCCTGCCAATGGGTTCTTGTGCCATATTGTGGATACTTTAAATTCAGCAGGAAGTTTGACTCCTTTGTTGATTAACATTGCTAGGAATATTTTAGGATTTTTTCTACCACAATGTCTACCACTTGTGCAAAATAAGAATCTTTTTCTATGTCTTCTATCTCTTCATCTATGATTTCTTGAAATATATTTGGCCTTTGGGAATCACGTGGAAGTGTAGACACATTTTTTAGCATGTAGAAAGGGATCAGTGTGTTTGAATGGGTCGACCTCTTATTGTTCTTCCCATGGGGGAAACAAGCTGACATAGTATTCATCTTGTTGGTTTCTAGCCTTTTACCTAGCATAAGGTCCTCCATAAGGTGTAAAAGACATGGTGTTATCTAGGATTTAACTAAAATGAGTGATGTAAAGAAAGCAAAAGGGAAAACCTCTCGAAGAGAGTTCAAGCTCCTATTTAACAAGTGGTGAAGGGCACCTCCTAAAAGTTCCTCTTTTATTTATTTTATGTTTGTAATAAGGTGCATCCTTTATATCACCCTTGTGTGTGTAGTGTGTGGGTGTATGATGTAAGGTGAAGGACCTAAGGTGAAGTTATAAGCCTAGGTTCCTGAAACAAGAGTTAGACCATGTTTGTTTAAGGATTTTAAGTTTTAGTTAGAAGTTATGTTTTAAGTCCTTAGTTAGGTTCTTGTCTTTTTTAGAACCTCTCCCACATCCTTGGGGGTTGGTGAACTTAGCATTCTCCAAAAATAGCAACTTTCCTTCATGATTGCCAAAAGTTGTCTTTTTGCAAAGTTGCATGAGCAACATTTGCAAAATGTTGCTCGAGAAATGACAAATTATTTATAACTGAACTTACCCACTTTCTAAAGCATATAAAATTCTTAGAGGATGCTATTAGGAGAGAGGATTCCTTCCATGATGGTTAGAATACACTGTGTACAAAGTTTGATGTTCAAGCAAGGAAATAGAAGAGTGTTTTGAGTCATTTTTGCATGGTACAGCCTGGTACGGATTTATTTTGAAGATCTAGTTGCAGAAGTTTGTAATTATTTGAGTCTATTGACCATTCCAGTTGGTTTGAAGTGTTTTTGTTAAGTTAGTGAAAAGTTATAGATTATACTTGGTCATTGTCTGAGAAACCAAGGCTCTACTAGGTCAGTCTCAAATATGTGATCCTAACAATATCTTTATCTAGTGGATCTCCTTGGCCACTTGGAAAATTATAGTTAGGATCATGGTATTTAGGAATCTAGAAGCTCAGACTCTCACTCTTAGTCCTACTATTTATGAGATCAAGCCCTAGGCTAATTATCCCTGTGTAATTAGCCTAACTTATTTGTATAGTCACATGCAGGAGTTATATGTGTATTGGGGGATCAAACCAAGAGTGGTTCTAGACTGAATTGGGGTAGGGGAATCCATCCAAAGCTCTGCATTCCATCCATGAACCCACCTTCTATGACTTTCCTAATAAACCAAGCCTAAACTAGTTAATTAGGCCTATGTGTTTTGTGAGAGTTCAAGGGTGAAGGAGTGGAGTGAGGTGCCAATTCTTAGGGGGTTTTACAAGATCCATAAATGGTTTCTATAAACCCAATTATATTTTATAGATCCCACTATCACAAAAAGTTAAGTTCTAAAAACCCACTGGTTAGGGCTACAAGGAATCCTAGACCATTTGGGATTTGACTAACCTTGGGTTTAAAAGACCAAATCTAGTGGTGGATTCCTAACCCTTAGGGTCTATTAAGAGTCTTTAATCACTTAGGATAGAGTTTTGAATCCACTGGTGAAGTTTTACACTTTTTTGTATGGCTTAGGGAAAGTGTCCCTAAAAGAGAAATTGCTTTGTTTCATAGATTGATTTGGAGAACCAAAAGAGAATAGGGGAAGCCTATTGACCCCTTGGACAAGTCAAGAAACCTCCTAAGAAGACTTGTGTGGAGTTGGATTGATCAAGTTTGAACTTAAAGGAGTGTGTTAGTAAATAGATTGTTCTTCTTCACTTTAACTCCAAAATACCCAAATATTAAAGAATCTATCGAATACAATAGTTGGTAAATATAAATAAATAACTAATTTCCCTCTAAATTTGAAGGTACAGCTCCCTTAAATTAATGATTTTCAATGGATATGAATCTTTCCTATTCTAATAGGGGTATTTTCTTAACCTGAGAATAGAAGAGGTAAACCAAGCTAGGCCTAGACAGGAACTAGCTTAGGCAGATTAAATTCAACTAAATCTAACCAATTTGGAGATCTCAGTAATCATACAAGCTCTAAAAAATGGTAATAGAATGACAGATGATGAAGATGCAAATTCAAAACTAAGGATTAATGATAAAGCAACAATGAGTCAATCTATTACATAGGAACATCTCCCAAACATAGAATAATACTAGATTCCCCTCTAGTTAACTGTATCAAATAATGATACAGAACTCCAGTTCAATCATAAACTGTAAATATAATTTCAAGAAAAGATTCAAATCAATAGAAAGATAAATGCAATGCAATGGAATAGTTAAAGCAATGGTATTCTGACATACACAAATTTAACTTAGCAAAATGTCATTCTTCACACCAAATTTAGCTGCCCTTTATTGATTTTTGGAAATAGTACATATAGAGTTTCAAAGTTGGACCGTTAAAAAAAGGGTAACCAAAATGGTTCAACTTCTCTAACCAATAATGATAAACAAAGGTTTATTCATTACAATATTTATCAAAATTTAGTACAAGATGGAATCTATCTATACTTCAATTTTCTTCCTCATGTCTAATTTAGCTCTATAGGCAACAACAGTTGTAATGATTGGGATGAGCTCTTTATTCCTATTGATGTGGACATTGGTATATATGATGAGCCACTGAGAATGATCTTTGGCCATAAATTTGACAATGTCTACCCAATCCTTCATCTCCTCCATAGCCTTGTAGATACACCCACTCAATTGCTTAAGATCTGGTACTTTATCCAGGTGGGAAGAAGAATACTCTACAAGTTTATCCACATATTATGGGAAGGATTTATGCATGTTGGTCACTCTAATAATTTCCTTTCCATGGCCACTTGTCTATTATTCTGTCTGGAGGCCTTGAAGGAGTTTAAAATTTCTATTTTTCTCCTCTTTGATTTTGACATCTGTCTACTGCAACCCTGCTTCAGCTTGGATGATCATCTCCATCTTAAATTCTAGACTTTGGAGCCATTCAATCAAAGGCTCATCTCCTTTGTGCATGATCTTGGCCTTTATTTCCTCCTTTATCTTCATCTTCACTACTACATGCATATTTTACTATGCATTCTTGACACTTCACTCTTTTCACCGTGAGAGTCTACAAGTTCTAGTCAATGTTATTTCTCTCATTTTCTAACTTTAGGAGAGTGTCACCTAACTACTCAACAACTACAAGCCCTTTAGACCTAAGTCTCTCGATCCAGTTCCTACCAGTTTTCCCAAAATTCCTATCCACTTTCAACTTGGAAATGATAGCTTGATTCTCTACAGCATTGGGATCAAAAGTGATTTGAGCACTAAGAACACTAGCGATCAGAGTGATGTGCCTGATGAAAATTTTCAACTCACTAACTTCTGCTTTGAGTTACACTTTAGTAGTCTTGAGCTCTTCAAGCTCTTATTCAATCACTAAATTGGTATAATTCCACCAATCTACCTTGGTATCATGGTGGGCCAACCCCATATCAAATGACTGTAATTGAAAATTGGAGACAGTCATGTCCTTGAATCTACCCTCCTTTGTAGGCTTGGCTACTTCCATTGTGAAATGCCCAGTTTCAAGATCTTGGCCTAGTGTAGACATTGTCTTGAATTTATTCACTTTACTCACAGTGGTGTTGGGTTTTAAGGCTCATGAAAGGGTATCTTTTCTAGATTTCCCTTCCTCTACTCTCTTCCTCTTGCATTATAGAGTGTTCTCTATCCAAGATTCAACACTAGTAACTTTGGAAGAAGAGATGATTTCTTCTATGAACAACTTCCTAATCACTGGAGGAGTATCTTTGGGTCTGGAAGCAAATGGGTTCACCAAAATAGGAGAGGAGGAGACTAATTTAATGACTTGAGAAACTTTATGTTGCTTCCCCACCCTCTCATTTGATTCTATAGCTAAATTACTGGAGCTATCTTCACCCACCTCTACTATAGTAGGGGATCCTCGCCTTGGAGTATCTTGCATTGATGTGTCAACTTGTGTGTCTATAGCACAAGCCTTAACTGATTACTTGGGTCCTGCACCTTTAGTGAGCTCAACTACAGACTTGGCTGGGTCCTTTGAGACCACTTCTTCAGCTAACCCGATGTCTAGAAGAAAGCCCTCTCCACATGTCTTCTCTAGTGGGATCTCTTTCTCAGGAGGTTCATCGCCTCCACCCGTTGGCTGAAGTAATCCTTTAGCCATAGTTGAGGTTGCTACTAAGGATATTGTGGGGACATTCAAAGTCTCCTTTGCTGGAGTTCATTAAGAAGGAGGCTTCCTCTCCGACCTCTTCCTTCTGCCTACCGTCCACTTGACCCATTGCTCTATCCTTTTGTAGATCCCACCCATCAAGGTCTCCAAGTCATTAATGGCTTGACCTAGTATGGGTTTACAACTTATAGGGAGGGTATTTATCCTTTCTAAATATGTATTGTCATACATATGATGGCCATCATCTTCTAGACCTTCAACTGCAATGTTAACTTTGAAATTTTTGATTTTTTCAATAGTTAACCTTGCGTAGAATCTTTCTTTCCTTTCCAAGTCATCCTTGCAGTTGGCCCAATAGTCTTAAATATCATCAATGTGATGGATAGCATGAATCATTTGTAGGTGATCTTGGGAAAAATTTACAGGATCATACTGCGGCCTCAGTACATCATATGTCTCTAATTGAAACCTTTTTTAGAATGTTTTCAGAACATTCTTTGCCTCAGACCGAGATGGACAACTGTAAGCTCCAATACTCATTGGGAAATCATAGCCTTTATTTTTATCATCTACATAGATTAGATTCACTTAGACTACTTGCCTAATCACTTCAACTAGCACGATCATGTCATTGGGATATCAGGGCAGCTTCAAAGGGAAGTCATCAAATCCTGCAAGATGAATATATGAGAAATCTGCAAATTGAATAAAGTAGCACCCAAACTAGCTGATAAACACCATGGCTTCAAGGGAAAATCTCATTTCTAGGCAACCCTGTAACTCCCTACACAATCTCATTGTGAATGCATCATTAAATTTGAGATACTCAGCATAACTATTATGTAATTGCAAACAGGGGAAGAATTAATAACTCTTAACATCTTCTAGAAATTCATCTAATCTAGGAAGCTCTGGCCAAATTTGAATTATAGCCAATATTATAATAAGACTGAAGACATGTAGAAATCATTCTAATTTTTAGCTCTACTTAGGACACTGGAGAGATTTTCTCTTACCATAAGGGCCCAATCAATGAAATGGTGTTGAGAGTAGATCACCTGGACTAAGAAGAAATGATGTTCAACAAAATTTAGTGAATCACTCTCACCTTTGATCCTGTGGAGGAGTACCAAGATATCTACAATTTCTGGCTTCAGGTTCGTGCCGTATAATGTTTTAGGCAACTTTCCCTTGGCACTCCTAGGCTCTTGAAACCATGACTTCATTATTTCCTTCTTCCACACAACCTTCTTTGCTCCATACTTAGTAACCGCCTGACTATATGTCATCTCTAAGTATTCAGCCTACTCTAGAATGCAGAAGGAGTTCTAGACAGAATCTAGATCAATGGATAGTAGGAACGTGTCATCGGGCAGGAAAGTTTTCTTAATATCCAGATTATACCAAGCTATACAATCTCGAACAAGCTCTGGCACTTGAACAGCAATGGGAAAACCAATGGCTTCAACCAAACCACTCTCCTTGAGTTTTTAAATAATAAGGTGCATTTGATCCGCCCCCAATCTATTCTGGAAGCTCTGCATATTGAAGAGCTTCAGAGAGGTGTCTAAGAATTTATGCGAGTCAAAAGTGATGTCATTCATCTAATTGAATCTTGTAAACTTAGTGTCCATGCTTCGATTGATTTTGACTCAGGAATTAGGGATATCTCTCAGGAATTTAAGAGCAGAGAAAAACTATTGCTAAGAGCTTCAAGTTTAGACAATTCGTCAAACAGATGGTAGTTCCTATTTGAAAGATTTCACTGATATTATAAATTTTGAATTCTTATAGTTTAACGGCCAACTTCCTATGCCACACGAATGAAAAGACTAAAGAATTTATGAAAAAGTCCGTTAAGAAGAAAAACAACTTTATTTGAATTAATAACTTTACCCCTACGGGTCGTTTAAGAAACATTTTTTCACTTTAGATAACTATAACGGTAAATTTTTGGAGGTGGCAGAAAATTACTTTTTCACTTCCCTTTTGGGTGGAGAAATACTTTTGGAGTGTTCTCTACCCAAAAATCCACCGTGGGGGTATTTTAGCTTATTGAGATGCTAAAGTGATGTGTGTCAATTTCACCAGCTTCTTTATACCTTGGCTCACTTATGAGATATATTCTTCTTCAAAGCTCTTCCATTTTAATGATTTGGCTGAAAATGTACTCTGCAGGTCAAAACCTGCCTGCTAGAGTAGTGGAGATGTGAGGCCTCACCCCGACCCATCATAACATTATTGTTTGATCACACTTTGACACTTTATGTTTCGATACATTGATACACTTTTTGTTATCCCGACAGGGACTCATGATATTATGTTGTGATGATGATTATATCATGTGGATTACATTTTGATATGGATTAGACCTAGAACAACTGGTTGACTTTGATTATATATGTTTAGATCAGTGAATTGATGAGAAGACTAAATTATGATTTGACTTGACTATTTTATGAATGTTATGTCATGGTGATTAAGGAATTCTTATGTTTTAAACATTTATGTATGAAAATTGCAATTAGAGGCTTAATTCTACTTATAGATCAATGTTGCAAATTATAATTTGAAAATATATATTGCATATAATTTTATCATCTTGGACTACTGATGCTCGAAGTTTAGTGTGCAGGAATGGGAACCATGGAAATTTTTGGAGAATCAGGGCTAAACACATGTGAATTGAGTAAGCCAAGGTTTAATCCAATAAGGG
>MU225843.1:651090-673067 GCA_018584345.1 Thuja plicata
CCCTCTAATTAAATTTGAAATTATGTCTTAGTAAATTAAACATGCAAATTAAATCCTAATTACCTAGCTAAACTCACCTTTATTCTAACCTCTCCCGTGGGTCCCACTTTGTTTTCTCACTTTTTTTTGCATAAAAATTATATTGTGCTAAGTTCAATATAAAAAGAAATATAAATCACTTTATCTTATTGGGCTAAACTACTTGGGAGTGGCGCCACCTTTCCCTCGCTGTCCACTCCCCTATGCAATCTGACATGTCCTTATTTTACTCCCCAAGTCAACTTCCTTTCCTCTTTTCATGGAAAAATTGTTTGGGGGAAAGGAAGGCTATGTTGGTGGTCCCCACAAACCTTACATCTCCCCTTTCCTTGCTGAGTCTCCACGCCACCTTTTGGTTTCTCTCTCCATGATAAATTGGTTATGAAGGAAGGTTTAGTGGGTGGTATGGTGGGGGCCCCAAGACAAGTCAATTCACCCCCACCTCACCTCATGCAAATGTTTCTCCCTTCCTTGGGATTCCCTGCTTGGAAAAACTGCCCCCACACTTGCTGCTCTATCTCCATGTGAAATCCCATGCTCAACGGTGATGAGACAAGTGGTGGGTCCCTCTCAAATCAGTCCTCTTCCACATGCATCCTCATAGGAATTCGATCCCCTCCCTTGCAATTCCATTTTGAATTTGTGATGGGGGATAATATAGTAATAAAGTAATAAGCTAGTGGTTAGTAGGAAATTAGATTGGATTATGGGCTAGTTAGTTGATAGTTAGCTAGTTGTTAATTAGGTTTATTCCCTTTTGTTTTTATTTCTGAATTTTGAGAAGTATGACATTCATTTATATAGACTTATTAATGTTGTGAGCTTAGATAGTTAGATTAGATTAGTTAGTAACTAGGAGATAATTAAGTTGGTAAATTAGATCTTATTCCCTTTGATTTAATCAATATTTATATAGAGGTTTTAGCTATGTAAACTAATTTTCTTGTTGTAGCATAATTATTAGGTATATAACTATAGTGTATTAAGTTTAATTGGTATCTGGAATTCTAAATGTATTAAATATGCTTTAATTTTTATTTAGTGTATTAAATGTGTTTTAAATTCTATTGGCATTGGAATAATTTAGGGTATTAAATGTGGTTTTAAACTTATTTGGTATTGAAATCAATTTAGTGTATTGAACGTGTTTTAATTTTAATTGGGGTTGGAATTATCTATCAATGTTATATTAAATATTTTAAATGGGTACCTAGCATTATGTGTCTAGATCAATTTATAATGGTGAGTTTTGTAATTTTAATAAATCAAAAAAAATTTCTAAGGTATTTATTAGCCATCTAGAGGGGCGAATTGCTCAGTTGATTAGATATATAGTTATATTAATTGAGACTGGACTTGAGTAGATTAGGTTTTAATCTAGGTGTATAGTTAAGTATGCATTAGGGAAACCTTGACCTACCTATGCCCATAACCCCTAACTACCATCATAATTTTAAGCAAGGAATCAGAGTTAGATAAACCTGAGTTGAGCATTCAGATAACCCGTGGAACAAGTTGATGCCCGATTTTGTATATGTTTGTGGCTTGACCCTTAATCAATCTGCACTTATACCTTGAAATTTGAAGGTTAACTTTACCTCATTATTATCTTTCCAACTCTACCTTTGTTAGTTGTGCATTCTTAGGTTCTTAAAAAAAAATTTATTTGTGTGTGTCTTTTGCCCTAGTTTTGGGCATGATAGGAGAAGCCATTTTCTACTTTTCTGCCAATAAGTTTGCATCTTGGATTCTTCTTCTTTTAAGCTTTATTTTTGGTGCCTAGAGGCACAGTTTGAATGCAATAATCTTTCTAGACCCCAAATTATCCACTTTCAAACTTTACTAACTACTGAGACATTTGGAATTACTCACCATGGCAAACACACTCTACAGGTGATTTTCCACCAAGGAGAAGCCCAAAACCAATTTTTTGCCAATGATGTAAAATGAAGTGTCAACACCAAAGAATTCAAATGTAAATAGAACCAATGTTAGAAACCACTAAAATATGACCTTTACCGGATTTGGGAACTTAACCTACCCAATGAAACATGATCTCAAATACAAATTCCCTTTGGCTTACAAAAGGGAAGTCAAATTGGGGAAATCCGATAAAGGCCTCCTAGCTTAAGGGGAAAACTAGACTTAGACTCAAGACTCTCATGAAGACCTCAAGACCAATGCTACACAGTAAAATTCCATTTCTATCTAAAGGTATGCAGGACAAAAATGGGGCAACAACTGGCTATCTGGGGACTTGGACATACACATGTCCAAGCAAGGAACTCAAATCTCTGGTTTCGCAAAGCTCAACAAAAGGACACCTCAAAACAAAACTAAAGAAAAAAAATGGAAAGAAAGCAAGGAAAGGAAACCTAACTAAGGAAAAAAAATGGGAACTAAACGTAATTATTATACAATACAGGGGATTACCTTTTTTAGATTCAGATCTGGTACAGTTTCAAGTCCTGACCATTCTATGTTAGGGGGAGTGCTTCACCATCTGGATCGGTCAATTTAAAAGAATTCTTCTCAAACGCCTGATGGATCTTGAAAGGTCCTTTCCACAGTGTTTCAAATTTTCAATTCATGCCTTTGGGTGCCCTATGCTTATCCCATAACAACACCATATCTCCCTCCATAAATTTCTGGGGTCTACTTTTTTTATCAAACAAGTTCTTCACACGCATTTGATGTTGTGTGATGTGATCCACCATTTTCTCCCTTTCCTCTTCAAGTTTGTTTAAGTAAAGATTCCTCTTTTCTAAACCATCTTCTACTATCATTCTCAATCTACAAGTTGCTAACTCCAATGGGAATGGGAGACTGGCTTCGATCCCGTAGACAAGTTCAAAAGGAGATATGCAAATGGCTCTTTTAAGAGTCACTTTATCTTCCCAGAGGGCTTCATATATTTTCTTATGCCAAGTTCTCTGGTTGTCTGCCACTAGCTTCTTCATGATGTTCACCAAGTTTTTGTTACTAGACTCAGCTTGACCATTTCCTTTAGGGAAATAGTTAGATGAGTGACTGATCATAATGCCATACTCAAAATAGAATTTGGTAATTTTCTAAGAAGAAAAGTATGCGGTGTTATCCATAACTAACTTAATAGGCACACCAAACCTTACCAGGATGTTTTCTTTGATAAACTCACATACTACCTCCAAAGTAGTTTTCTTGGTTGCTTTTGCCTCCACCCATTTCATGAAATAGTCTGTCACAGTGTTTATGTAGGTATGGCCCTACATAATCAAGACCCCATTATTGAAAAGGACCCTCAATTATCACTGGTCTGAGAGGTAGCGCTACTAGCTGTGGCTTTCCAGTAAATATTTTGCATTTCTCACATCTTTCCACCCAATGATATACATCTCTAAACATTCCTGGCCAGTAATAACACTGTCTCAATATCTTGAATGCAGTAACTGATGAGGAAAAGTATCCCCCATAGGCTTCATCATGAAACACCTTTAACAACTTTTCTTTTTTGTTGTTTGTCAACACACCAGAGGAAAGTCCCATCTATAGATCTCTTATACAATCTATCTTCCCAAATAACATATTTAGAAGCTTTCAATTTCAAATCTCTTCTTTGTTTCAAAGTCAATCCTTCGGGATATTCACCGTATGTCAAAAAATACACAATATTTTCAAACCAAGGGTCTTACATACTTACTGCTAAAACCAATTGCGTCATTTCATGATCTTCGTCCACTTGATTTTCCGCCATTTCTTTGCACAATGCATTTCCTCTCACCAACTTGGTGGGTTTGATTTCTATGTCGTATTCCTAAGTCTTAGTCACCCATGCTCCTTTCTTATTACATCCCATGTCATGTTGAGTCAAAATACTCTTTACTGCAATGTCAGGTACATATACAAGGGAGTGAGAGTGTAAAGTATAGAATCTAAATTTCTTCAAAGCCTTTACTACTAAAAAAGTAGGCTTTTCATTTTGAGAGTATTTCAACTCACAATTTTTCAGAGGTGTGCTCATAAAAGTAATAGGAGCTTCAACTCCTTCCTCATTCTCCTGCATGAGGATGACCGACAGAGTATGTTCAGAGGAATAACAATAGATTATGAAATCCTTTTTATAGTCTGAGTGACATAAAACTAGGTAATTGGCTATGGCACTTTTAATGCTTTTAAAATCTTGTTTTCGAAGGTCATTCCATTTGAATTTTATGTTTCATTTCATCATTTCCACTATGCATTTGGTAATTTTAGAAAAATCTAGGAAAAACCTCCTGAGGAAGTTTACCTGACTGAAAAATGATTTTACTCCAATTTTTTTCATATGTAAGCTCAGTTGCTGGATCTCTCTCACCCTTTCTGGATCAATCCTTATGCCTTCTTGGGAAACAATGTGACCCATTAATTTTCCTTTAGTCACACAAAAAACTAACTTCTTGGGATTCAATGAAATCTCATCTTCCCTACACCTTTGCAACACTCTCCTTAAATCATTTATATGATCAGCTCTTTTTTCTAGAAAACACAGTAAGATCATCCAGATACATACTAATCATTTTTTTCTTCATATCACTGAAGGAAAGATCCATACCTCTCTGAAAGGTAGCTTCGGCATTGATTAACCCAAATGGAATTCTATGATATGTGAAAGTGCCCCATGGGGTAGTGAAGCCATTTTGTGCTGGTCTGCTTTCTCCACTTCTATCTGATTGTACCTTGAGAAGCCATCTAACATAGAAATCATCTCAGCACTAGCCACGGTCTGCAATAGGTGATCCATGTTGGGAAGGGCATAATTTTCTTTCAAGGAAGATTGATTAAGATTTCTAAAATCTACACAAAGCCTTATTTCTTTGTTCTTCTTCCTCACAAGCACTATATTCGCCACCCAGGTTGAATGATGGATAGGATATATGATCCTCACTTTAAGAATTTTATCAACTTCCCTAAATATGGCATCAGCAACTTTGGGGTTGTAATTCCTTTGTTTCTACCTAAATGGAGTGACCTCAGGTTTTAAATGAATTTGGTGTTTGAATTTCCCATTCATAAAACTTTTTAGATCTTCATAACTCCAAGAGAAAACATCTTGGTATTCTAGGAAGATTTTCCTGGCCTCTTCCCTTTCTACTTCAGTGCAGCATTCCTAATGTTGATCATCTTGGGATCTTTTCCACTTCCAATATTAATTCCATCATATTCACCGGTGGTAGGGCCTTTCTCAGTTCTCTTCTTTTTAACAAAAGTATCATGCCTATTGAAATTTTTTTCAAGTGTGACTAAATGGGGAGGGATGATATTACCTTGCAACTGGATGATATATGACCTATCCTTTTTGTGCTTGTCATGACAATTTATTTTATGATTATTAGGAGTATCCCTATGGAAGTCACCACCACTCTCCAAAAAGAGGAGGTTCTTTTCATCTTTGAACACTTGCCAATCTTCTACATTATCAGGCACAGACGGTCTATACACGACCTCGATCTGTTACTTTTTACCTTTGAACTATGGGTGAGGGAGGAGTTATGAGGCTGATAATGCTAAAGAGTCCACCTTGAAATTCAACTCTCTTGGCATAGATTCAATAAATATTGCATCTAATTCTTTGATTTCATCCCACACTTTGTTCCTGTAGTTTTTTAATTTATGATTCTTCAGAGAGTATTGATTCTTGACTTGGTGCACAATTAACTCAGCATCACCTTGAGATCTCAAAATTTTCATGCCCTTCTCCTTTGCATAAATAACTCCTAACAGTAGGGCTTCATATTCAGCTGTATTATTGGTGTTTCCAAACTCCAATTTATAAGCCATGGGCTCACAAACTCCATCTGGCAATATTTAGACTACGCCTGCACCAGATCCTGATGACACACATCTACCATCAAATTCTAGAGTTTAGATCTATGGTGGAATTTCTTCAGCAAAAGACTGCTTTTCCTCTTTTTCAATTTCATCTTCACCATCGTGATCATCTGTAAATAGCATATAGTTGCCAAATTCTAATTCCCGATACATAATTTGGGCTTTAGGGTCATCAGATTTTAGCACTGTGAACTTAGCTTTCTCTTTGGGAACTAACTTTATATTTTTGTTACCCATTGGGATTAAAGCTTGAGACCAATCCAATTTTATTTCCCCTCCTAGATCTCTACAAAAACTTCTACTTAGCAACAAACCGTAACTAGTAGGTATATCAGCAACAAGTATTGTTAACAACATTTTCTTCTTAGGGTGTGCTTCTAGAGCCACTTGAGCATCTTTTATTTGTCCAACCAGAGGTAATTTCTTGGAATCCATGGAGTAACACCTACCATGAGTTTTAGTGAGGTTAAGACCTAAATCTTTAGCTACATTTGATGACATTACATTGTTTGAGGCTCCCAAGTCTATTATGCAATTGCTTAATTTGCAACCATTAATATACAATGACACATAGAATGGATCAGGCTTTTGGCCTAGGAAGGTGGCCAAAATATATGACTCTCCCTTCTTGATTGGGTCTACAAATATAGACTCATTTTCTATAACATTCATGAAATTTTGGTTTAAATTCTGATTCCCTTCTTTAAAGTAATCTACTAGTTTTTGTAGTTCTATAGGATTATATTTAAGATAGTCTATGGGGGAAATATGAATTCTGTAATCTCTATAGAATTGAATAATGTCAAAAGAGTTTTTTTCCTTACCCGGTTGTATAATCCTCACTCCTTGGTTGGCCTTCTTAGAATTGGAAGTAGATGCCTCATTATTTTTTGGTGGAGGTGTGGAAGCAAGGCCTTTATCTTTCTGATTCTGGGTCAATACTGTGTAGGAGGTCCCATCTATGGTAGAATAACATGTCACTTCTTATTCTAAATCCAATTCATACTCTAAATATAAGTTTTTAGAGTCCCCATGTGAGTACAAATCTAGTTCAGCTCTAGATACTCCAGCATTCTACTCATCAGTCTAATGCATCTGCCAAGCACGAGCTACATTAGGGAATTTTTCTCCATCATGATCTATCATTAGGTGAAATCCACACATGTTTCCCATTTTAGGAGGAGCTTCTATAGCTATCCTTTGTGGTGGAGTTTTTAATTATAATGTCTTTCCCTCAGCATTCCTCCTATCGTTGTTTCTTCCAGGATGCTCTTGAAATTTTTGCTGGTAGGGATTATTAAATCTGGGAAGTTGCCTCTTGAAGGCAATGAATTCATTGCATAATTTTTGAATCATCTCATCTGATGATGTGGTGTTACTAGTACTAGATCTAGATTTTATTTCCCTCTTCCACTTTCCTAATGAGATCATGTGGTCTTCAAGTTCTACAGCAATCCTTTGTGTTGCATCCAAATCTATCAGGTTTACTCTTCTTAAATCATACTTGATATCAGGTGGCATAGCACTTATGAAGAATGTTTTCAAATTCCCCGTAGTAGGCCTGTCAGCTACTGGGATATGATTAACAAGATTTTTAAATTTAGCAACAAAATCCCTCATACTGATAGAAGGCTCTTTCTTGATAGAAGTCGATTGTGTCAACAAGGCATGTTCATCTTCAGCAATTTTAAATCTTCTTTCAAAAGTAGCTCTCATAGAAGCCCAATCTTCTATAGAAGAATTGGGAAAGTGATGTAACCAATCAGTAGCACCTTCAACAAGGTTTTCAATGAATAATCTTACGGTGACATCTTCTTCTCACACTGCTAAGATATTAACCAAAGCAAAGTATGCAACAATGTTTTCATCTATAGATACTTTCCCATCTCCAAAGAATTTGGGGAAATTCTTCCTTGAACCTGAAGGAAGGGGATTATATGCTTCTAATTGTAGTGTTCCAATTGTAGTGGCCCAAGGGACTACCATAACTACTTGAGGTAGATAAGGTGTTAGGTTGACAACAGGAGGAGCAACCACTTTGTGCAAGGTTAACACTTGGAAAGTGGTAGACAAAAGAGTAGATTGCTTGGGAGGTGAAGGTGGTCTGCTCTTGCTCTTGGTAGTTCTATTCCCTTAATGAAGTACTTTAAGTAGAGCAAAATTAATATTCACAAGTCTCTCAAAGATTGGGTCTATACTACCTTCCTTTTTTGCACTCCTAAGAAATCTTTTAGGCTCCAAGGCTTCAACTAATTATGCGGTCTAGCTTCACGCTCTACTTGGCATTTTTCCCTTCTTAGATTTCTCCTTTGGATGGAACCTTCAAGAACTTTTTCTCTAGCTTCTTCTTGTTCAAGCACTTAGCTGGCATTCCTATAGTGTTCAATGTTTCTTATGTATCTCCAGACAAAAGTATTCAGTGAGGAAATGAGATCCTCTTGATCATCTTGGAAACAAAGATTCGGTTGGAGCACAAGAATTATGTTTTCATGGGGAAGCACCATATTCCCTTATGGTATTTCTTCTGGTATAATGACCATTTGTTTCCCCAGCAGAGTTTCCAAAAATCTATCGGTAAACAGAATGTTCTTCTTCACTTTAACTCCAAAATACCCAAATATTAAAGAATCAATCGAATACAACAGTTGGGAAATATAAATGAATAACTAATTTCCCTCTGAATTTGAAGGTACAGCTCCCTTAAATGAATGATTTTCAATGAATATGAATCTTTCCTATTCTAATAGGGGTATGTTCTTAACCTGAGAATAGAAGAGGTAAACCAAGCTAGGCCTAGATAGGAACTAGCTCAGGCATATTAAATTCAACTAAATCTAACCAATCTGGAGATCTCAGTAATCATACGAGCTCTAAAAATTGGTAATGCAATGATAGATAATGAAGATGCAAATGCAAAAATAAGGCTTAATGATAAAGCAACAATGAGTCAATCTATTTCATAAGAACATCTCCCAAACATAGAATAACACTAGATTCCCCTCTGGTTAACTGTATCAAATCATGATACAGAACATCGATTCAATCATAAACTGTAAATATAATTTCAAGGAAACATTCAAATCAATAGAAAGGTAAATGCAATGCAATGGAACAGTTAAAGAAATGGTATTCTGATATACACAAATTTGACTCAAAAAAATGTCATTCTTCACACCAAAATTTATCCGACCCTTTATTGATTTTTGGAAATAGTACATATAGAGTTCCAGAGTTGGACCGTTACAAAAAGGGTAACCGAAACAGTTCAACTTCTCTAACCAAAAATGATAAACAAATTTTTATCCATTACAATATTTATCAAAATTTAGTACAAGAAGGAATCTATCTATGCTTCAGCTTTCTTCCCCATTTCTAATTTCTCCCTATAGGCGATGACAACTATAATGATTGGGATGAGCTCTTCATGACTATCGATGTGGACATTGGTATATCTGATGAGCCACCGAGAATGATCTTTGGCCAGAACTTTGACAGCATCTACTTGATCCTTCAGCTCCTCCATAGCCTTGTAGATACACCCACTCAATTGTTGAAGATCTGGTACTTTATCTGGGTGGGAAGATGACTGCTCTGCCAGGTTGTCCACATATTTTGAGAAGGATTTCTACATGTTGGTCACGCCATTCATTTCCTTTCCATGGTCACTTGTCTTTCATTCCATGTGGAGGCCTTGAAGGAGTTTAAAATTTCTATTTTTCTCCTCTTTGATTTTAACATCTATCTGCTGCAACCCTGCTTCATCTTGGATGATCATCTCAATCTTAAATTCCAAACTTTGGAGCCATTCAATCAAAGGCTCATCTCCTTTCTACAAGATCCTGGCCTTTATTGCCTCCTTTGTCTTCATCTTCACTGCTACATGAAGCATTACTATGCATTCTTGACACTTCACTCTTTTCATCGTGAGAGTCTGCAAGTTCTGGTCAATGTTATTTCTCTCCTTTTCTAACTTTAGGAGAGTGTCACCTAACTTCTCAACAACTACAAGCCCTTCGAACCTGATTCTCTTGATCCAATTCTACCAATTTTCCTAAAATGCCTATCCTCTTGCAACTTGGAAACGATAGCTTGATTCTCTGCAGCATTGGGATTGAAAGTGATTTGAGCACTGGGAACACTAGCGATTGTGATTGGAGTGATGAGTTGCCTGATGAAATTTTTCAACTCACTAAATTTTTCTTTTAGTTGCACTTTAGCAATCTTGAGCTCTTCAAGCTCTTCTTTAATCACTACATTGGTAGACTTCCATCAATCCACCTTGGTATCATGACGGGCCAACCCCATATCGAATGACTGCAACTAAAAATTGAAGGCAGACATGTCCTCAAATCTACCCTCCTTCGTAGGCTTGGCTACTTCCATAGTCAAATTCCTAGTTTCAGCATCTCGGCCTTGTGTAGACATTGTCTTGAATTTATTCACTTTACTCATAGTGGTGTTGAGTTGTATGTCCCGTGAAAGGTTATCTTTGTTGGATGTCCCTTCCTCTACTCTCTTCCTCTTGCGTTCCAGAGTGTTCTCTATCCAATATTTAGCACTAGTAAATTTGGAAGCAGAGACCAGTTCTTCTATGAACTTCCTGATCACCGGAGGAGTGGCTTTGGGTCTGGAAATAAATGGGTTCACCAAAGTAGGAGAGGAGGAGACTAATTTAACAACTTGAGAAACTTTCTATTGCTTCCCCACCCCCCTCATCTGATTATGTAGCTAAAGTACTAGAGCTATATTCACCCACCTCTACTATAGTAGGGGATCCTCGCCTCAGAGTATCTTGAATCAAGGTGTTGACTTGTGTGTCTACAGCACTAGCCTTAACTTATTTCTTGGGTCATGCACCTTTAGTGAGCTCAACTATAGACTTAGTCGGGTCCTTGGAGATTGCTTCTTCAATTGAGCCGATGTATGGAAGAGGGCCCTCTCCACATGTCTTCTCTATTGGTATCACTTTCTTAGGAGGTTCATCGCCTCTGCCCACTGGTTGAAATAATCCTTTATCCATAGTTGAGGTTGTTGCTAAGTATGTTGTGGGGAATTTCAAAGTCTCATTTTCAAGAGTTCATTGAGAAGGAGGCTTCCTATCTGACCTCTTCCTTCTGCATGTCGTCCACTCAACCCATTGCTCCGTCCTTTTGTAGATCCCACCCATCAAAGTCTGCAAGTCATTAATGGCTTGACCTAGCATGGGTTCAGAACTTATAGGGAGGGGCTTTATCCTATCTAAATATGTATTTTTATACATATGTTGGCCATCATCTTCTAGCCCTTCAACTGCAACCTTAACTTTGAACTTTTTTATTTGTTCAATAGTTAACCTTACATAGAATATTTCTCTGCTTTCCAAGTCATCCTTTTTGTTGTCCCAATAGTCTTCAATATCATCCATGTGATGGATAGCACAAATCATTTGTAGGTGATCTCAAGAAAAATTTACAGGATCATACTGCGGCCTTAGTACATCATATGTCTCCAATTTGAAACCTTTTTGAGAGTGTTTTCAGAAAAATCTTTGTCTTGGACTGAGATGCACAACTGTAAGCTCCAATGGTCATTGGGAAATCATAGCCTTTCTTTTTAGCATCAGCATAGATTAGATTCACTTGGATTTCTTGCCTCATCACTTCAACTAGCATGATCATGTCATCAAATCCTGCAAGATGAATAGATGAGAGATTTGCAAATTGAATAAGTAGCACCCAAACTAGCTTATAAACACCATGGCTTTAGGGTAAAATATCCTTTCTGGGAAACCCTTTATCTCCCTATATAGTCTTATTGTGAATGCATCATTAACTTTGAGATACTTAGCATAACTATTATGTAATTGCAAACAGGGGAAGAATTCATAACTCTTAACATCTTCTGGAAATTCTTCTAATCTAGGAAGCACTGGCCAAATTTGAATTGTGGCTAATATATATAATAAGAATAAAGACATGTAGAATTCAATCTGATGTTTATCTCTACTTAGGGCACTGGAGAGATTTTCGCTTACCATAAGGGCCCAATCAATGAAATGGTGTTGAGAGTAGATCATCTGGACTAAGAAGAAATGATGTTCAACAAAATTTAGTGCATCACACTCACCTCTGATCCTGTGGAGTAATACCAAGATATCTACAATTTCTGGCTTCAGGTTCGAGCCATATAATGTTTTAGGAAACTTTCCCTTGGCACTCCTAGGTTCTTGAAACCATGACTTCATTATTTCCTTCTTCCACATAGCCTTCTTTGCTCCATACTCAATAACCGCCCAACTATATGTCATCTCTGAGTATTCAGCCTACTCTGGAACGCACAAGGAGCTCTTGATGGAATCTCAATCAATGGAGAGTAGCACTGTGTCATCGGGCAAGAGAATTTTCTTGGTATACAAATTATACTGAGCTATACATTCTCAAACAAGCTCTGGCACTTGAACTACAAGGGGAAAACCAGCGGCTTCAACCAAACCACTCTCCTTTAGTTTTTTAGTAATAGGGTGCATTTGGTCTGCCCCTAATATATTCTAGAAGCTCTGCATATTGACAAACTTCAGAGAGCTGTCTGAGATTTTATACCAGTCAAAAGTGATGTTGTTCATCCCATTGAATCCTGTAAACTTAGTGGTCATGCTTTAATTGATTTTGACTTGGGAATTAGGGATATCTCTCATGAATGTAAGAGCAGAGAAAAACTATTGCTAAGATCTTCAAGTTTAGACAATTCATCAAATATATGGTACTTCCTGTTTGCAAGATTTCACTGATCTTATAAATTTTGAATTCTTACCGTTTAACGATCGACTTCCCACACCACATGAATGAAAAGACTAAAGCATTTATGAAAAATTCTATTAAGAAGAAAAATGGATTTATTTGAATTAATTACTTTACCCCTATGGGTTGTTTAAGAAACATTTTTTCACTTTATATAACTGTAATGATAACTTTTTGGAGGTGGCAGAAAATTACTTTTCTGCTTCCCTTTTGGGCGGGGAAATACTTTTGGAGTGTTCTCTACCCAAAAATCCATTGAGGGGGAATTTTAGCTTATTGAGATGCTAAAATGATGTGTGTCAATTTCACCAGCTTCTTTATACCTTGGATCACTTATGAGATAGATTCTTCTTCAAAGCTCTTCCATTTTAATGATTTGGCAGAAAATGTACTCTGTAGGTCAAAACCCGCCTGCTAGAGTAGTGGAGAAGCCATTTTCCACTGATAAGTTTCCATCTTGGATTCTTCTTCTTTTAAGCTTTCTTTTTGGTTCATAGAGGTGCATTTTGAATGCAATAATATTTCTAGCTCCCAAATTATCAACTTTCAAACATTACTGACTGCTGAGACATTTGGAATTACTCACCATGGCAAACACACTCTATAGGTGATTTTCCACCAAGGAGAAGCCCAAAACCAATTTTCCTCCAATGTTATAAAATGAAGTGTCAACACCAAAGAATTCAAATTTAAATAGAACCAATGTTACAAACCTCTAAAATATGACCTTTACTGGATTTGGGAACTTAACCTACACAATGAAACATGATCTCAGATATGAATTCCCTCCAACTTACAAAAGAGAATTCAAATTGGGGAAATTCGAATAAGGCCTCCTAGCTTAAGGGGAAAACTAGACTTAGACTCAAGACTCTCATGAAGACCTCAAGTCCAATGCTATAACTTCCATTTCCATCTAAAGGTACGCAGGACAAAAATGGGGCAACATAGTGATAAAGAGTTAGGGCCCATCAAGGTCTTCTCGCAGCGCTCTCTACATCAGGTGGTATCAGAGCCTACTAAGGTCTTGGAAAAAGTGAAGAATGGGTGACAAACTTGAAGACTCTTTAGAGGAGGATATTCCCACTAGAATAACAAATGTAGAGTTTGCTAAGATTGTCAGAGAACAAGTAGACAAGAACAAGAAAATATAAGAGGAGATAAGGAAGTTGAAGGACCTCCAAATAGAGAAGGAGGAAGGAGAAGGTTCTAAAGAAGAAGAAGAAGAAGAAGAAGAAGAAGAAGATGAAATAAAGAACATGCCTACAAAGCAATCAAAACTTCTTGAAGCTCTTGAGAGAGTTGGAAGAAGAGACCAAAAGTCAAACATGCCCTTATTTTGTGGTAAAATGGATCCTGAAGAATGAAAGGATTGGGTGGAAGCTTTAGAGAACTACTTTGAGTATGAAAACATTGCTGAGAATCATAAAGTTAAGGTTGCAAAATCTAGAATGAGAGGTCTTGCCTTAGGTTGGTGGAATTTTATGCAAAGTGAAAGGGTGGAGGATGGGAGGAACCCTATCTCAACATGGAAAAAGAAGCTAGTTGAAGTAAAGAAGTAGTTTGTACCTGAAGACTACAAGATCACCCTCCACAAGAAGCTACAAAATCTTAGGAAGAAGGACCTTGATGTGAGTGGGTACACTGACGAATTTCACAAAATGACTTTGAAGGCAAGGATCCCTAAGAGTGAGAAACACAAGCATATAAGGTATATCAATGGACTGAAATATAGTATTCAAGGTGAAATGATCTTGTTTAACCCTAAAATAGTACAAAAATGTTTTCAAATGGTACTGAAGATTGAAGAAAAACAAAAGAGGAGAGGAGAAAAAAATAATAGAGGTAGAGGGAATAACTTCAGGGGCAGAGGTAGATTCAATGGCAGGGGTCCATTCCAAAGGAGTCAAGGATAATTTAATAGTCATGAAGCAGAAGGAGAACACAGTAATAGGGGTAGTTTCAGAGGCAGGAGAGAAAACAATAGGGGAAGATTTGGTGGAAGAAGGCCTAGTGTCTTCACAGGGAAGTGCTTTACCTGCAATCAAGTTTGACACCAGTGTTTTAGATGCTCTGAAAAGAGTGGTACTAGAAGACAAGGAGGGGACAAAAGAGTACAATTTACCAAAGAAGATGATAACCAGAGTGTATCCTCCTATCATTCTACAACTTCAAGACCTACAAATCCAGAGCAAGGAGAATGTCTAATGATGCAAAGGACACACCTAAGAGTACCTACTACTGCAAAACCACCTCAGAGGAAGTCATTATTTAGAACAAGCTGCAAGGTGAACAATAAGGTATGCAAATTTATAGTTGATTCTGGCTCTATAGATAATATTACATCTAGGGAGTTAGTCACTAATCTTAAGCTACATATTATCCCTCATCCCTTCCCTTATAAGGCTTATTGGTTGAAAAAAGAGAAACAAACCATCATCAATGAACAAGTTTGGGTAGATTTCAAGATAGGGGAGTATACAGACAGGGTTCTATGTGATATTACAGAGATATATGCATGTCACTTATTATTAGGTAAGCCTTGGCAGTACTATGTAGATGCTAAACATGATGGAAAGTCCAATGTCTAGACTATAGTTAAAGATGGAGTTTAATATGTGATGAACCCACTCCCTGATTGTGAGAAAGAAAAACATGCTACTATAAATGTCTTTATTATAGGAGAGAAGGAATTATTGAAGGTACTGAAAGAAAGGGATACACCTTTTTATGCCCTAGTAATGAGACCAAAGAAGACACCAGTGAAAGAGTCAAGTGTTAAAGTTCCTATCAGGGATGTAGGTCCCAAAGAAGTCAAAGCACTATTAGATCAGTATAAGGGTATCATAGCAAAGAGCACACTGGAGTCTTTTCCACCTAAACAGGAAGTAAAGCACTGCATATATTTCATACCAGGGGCCACTCTCCCAAACAAGGCATCATACAAAATGAACCCTGATCAAAACCAAGAAATAGCAAGGAAAATTGAAGAGTTGTTGTCAAAAGGCCTCATTATGAAGAGTGTGAGTCCTTTTGTTGTCCCTGTAGTCCTAGCACCCAAGAAAGAAGGCACATGGATATTATGTATGGATTCTAGGGCACCACAAGTTCTTGGATATCACAAAGCCTAAGAACACAAGTTCTTCTTGAAGAAAAACACACTTATCTATATTTATTTTCAACTTCTCCTCATGGATTTTTCTCATCACCATGTCCAAATGCTTGAGATTTTATTCCCAGCTCCTTCTAAAGATCAAAATGTCATCAAGGTATACAACGACAAATTTGTTAACAAAATGTTTCAATACTTCATTCATTAATCTCATAAAGGTGCTTGGAGCATTGGAAAGGCCAAAAGGCATCACAAGCCACTCATAGAGGCCTTCTCTACTCTTAAATGATGTCTTCCATTCATCTCCCTTCCCGATTCTTATTTGATGGTAGCCACTCTTGAGATCTATCTTGGAATAATAGCTTGCACCCCCAAACAGTCCATCAAATCCTCTATTCTAGGCATAGGAAACCTATATCTGATGGTTATCCTATTGATTGCCCTAGAATCCATACATAATATCCATGTGCCTTCTTTCTTGGGTGCTAGGACTACAGGGAAAGCAAAAGGACTCACACTCTTCATAATGAAGCCTTTTGACAACAACTCTTCAATTTTCCTTGCTATTTCTTGGTTTTGATCACAGTTCTGAAGTAATCCCTTTGAACCTTGTACACTTCTTTGAAATACTAAAAATCAATGTCATCCATTTGAATAGAAAGGTCACTCAAATTAAAAACTTTTCTTATCTCATTAGCTATGACACTCATTAATATGTTCCCATCTGTATCTCTCAAAACCCTAGACACCTTATCATAAGTTTTGGCAATTGTGATCAACAAATCTATGTCCATAAACACTCTAGGAACTATCAATTTTCCTACATCCAAATCCCATATGTTACAGTCTGGGATAGGAGCATTCCTTTGGATGAAATCAATTTTGAACAAACTAAGACCATTTATATTAACCTTGGCATCCTTAGCCCATCTTCCCAAATCATATAACCCCTCACCAACTCTAAAATGAGGACTTACATGCACTATTTGTTTGAGTTTAGTAGAGTCATTGGTGGATCCATTCAACTATTGAAAAATATCATCACGCACATTCCTGTCCTTCTAATCAATTTTACCAATGAACTCAATTCTAGGGGCCATTTCTGAATTTAGGGTTTCTTATAGTAACAATATCTAACTTTATCAACATTATGTTTATTCTTCAGAATTTGAAACCCTATTGTAAGTATGAATTTTAATGTTTCATAAGTATGACAACAGAAAACTTACCCGTTCTAGAATTTGTAACATAGAGCACAAGATTACTGCAACTTTCAATTTTGCATCAATCACTTCATTGGTTATGGAAAATTTGAACTCAAGTAATGAATTATATGCTCAATCAAATCAATCTCTCTCACATTGTATTTTATCTGAGGTGGCCACACGCTCTGTAATCAATTCATCTTGTTTGAACATTCATGACTCAACGGCTCATTGAAACCACTCTTAAAATTTTAAATCTAAATTGCAGATCTTAACAACATCCCATCTATCGTGTGGCTCTCATCACTTTATGAAAACCACTATTCATCTTGGACACACATCAGCACAACTTGATCTCTTGAGTATTAGATCTCGTGCATCTCCACCATAAGCCTTTAAGCTATCCGTCCACTTTTTTCTAACCTTACCACCAGTTACTTTACCCCAGACTTTACTAACTATGGATATAACTTTATCATAGAAGCCATGCATCAACACCACTTAATGTATTATATCCTAGATCTTCCTCAGATTTACCTTAATTCATTATGTGAGCCGTTGGATCCTTTTTATTTTATCCTTGCGTTGTACTGCGCTCACCAACTGTCATGCGTTATTCAGACAATGGCTTATGAGATAGATCTCGATCACTTTATCACTAAGTCATTAAGTCAGTCTTTAGATCAAACTTGACTTGTCTTCTTTTAAACTCCTTTACAACCTCCATTGGACCCACAGTGACATGCCTCACTTAGACTTGATCACTTTTTTAGTAGATCTTGCGCATCTTTAACTTAAGTCATTAAGTGAGCCATTAGATTCATCTGCACTTTAATCTCTGTCAAAATTTATGCAAGAGGGCCCATGTCACCACAGGGACACACATCATTCAGACTTATGAGATAGATCTTGATCATCTTGAGATTAATTCATTAAGTGGACCATCTGATTAAAACAAAAATGCAAGACACATGGTCTTAAATAAAAGAATTGCAGGATTTCAAACCTAGGGATTATTAAAATGATAAAGACTTAGGATAAATTGAACATGGAACCATTTAAAAGAACACATGGTGGACATGTTGGTAATTTGACTTCCTGAGGAAGCATGACTTATTTTGTGTTGTCAATCATGGCAACAAAGTCATACTTAAGCTCTGTCATGAAAGACAAAATGACTAAGTGTGAAAATAGGGCAGACAGACACATACAGAGATCAGTACATCAGTGCACATGTTAGAGATCACACCAAAGCATTTGTACTTAGATATATACTTTATGGTGTATATATATGCTAGATCCAGATGTGTAGAGTACGAAGAAAAGTTACAGGAAGATTAGTAGACCTGCAGTCCAGGAAATAGAGCATGGAAGCCGACTATAGTTTTGATCAGCGTGAATGATTTTGTAATTTAATGGCTAAGCGCCTTTAGTTATAAGTTTTTATTAATGTAATTAATGTTGTAGTAAACAGGCTTAGGCTAAATTTTTTGGAAGCGTTGTATATTTTGGTTTAAAGGTCGACTAGTGTTATGTTTTGGGTCGCGCCTATTCAATTGTAAACATATAAGTATGTAAATGTTATGTTATAGGAGTTGATTATTATTCATGAGGAAGATACAAATGAGCAGTATAATGAAGTCAGTAGATGATATAGCTCTTTAAAGGAGTAAGAGCATTTGCGCATACAAGGAACTGATCAGACAACAGTGTCATTACAATAGTTCATTTTTGATATAGTGCATATCAACATTTAGAGGGTTGTAGCCTTCATCTTATTGGGCAGTGAGCCATATACCTTTAACATGGTTTTGTAAAAGACTCCTAACAGGATCAGACCTTTAACCAGGTCATTGTACTTAATTTGTAAAGACTGCTTCTAACAAGGCAAAGGAACTTTAACAGGTTCATTATACCTAGTACAATATTTGTGGGTACTAATCCCCACCGGAGTTTTTCTCTGATCAAGGTTCTTTGTAATCATATCATGTGTTATGTTTTCTTGTGTTATGTTTCTTTGATGCACATTTGATTTATGTTTAATTGGCTGAAATATAATTAATAGATAAACATTGATTCAGCCNCCCCCCCCCCCCCCCCCTCCTCAGTGTTTCTAACAATTGGTATCAGAGCTTTGGTCCTCTGAAAGAAAGTTTAACCACTTGAGGAGATCATGGACTCAGCTGAAGAAAAACATTTGGAAAAGAATCTTGAAGCATCTCTTGAAGATCTTGATAGATCTGAGAAGGAAAATGAAGAACTAAGATTGAAAAATGATGGCTCTCAAATACTTATTAAAAGACTAAGAAAAGATATGAAAGATTGTTCTACAAGTGATCTAAGACAAATGGTCAAAAAGCTTAATGAAGAGAATAAATATCTAAAGGATAAACTTGAAGATCTGGAGGAACAGCTTACAGATAGCAAGAACACCTTTGAAGACAAGATCAAAGAAAGAAAACAATTGGAAGATGAACTTCTGCAGGAAAACATGAAAGTTCTAGAATTGGAAAACATACAGAAGAAGTTGGAATTTGAATTACCAGAAGCAAAAGCTAAGATTGATAAACTTCACACAAGTTTTGATTTAATTCAATCCCAGCTCAATGGGCAAAGGCAAAAAGGGAACACTACTGGTCTTGGATTTAGTACAGCACAAGATGAGATCAAATCATTGCAAGATAGAGAGAAAACACTTGAAACATCTTCAGAAGCTAAGAAAGTTGAAAATACTACAGAGGTTATATTTGATCCACCTAAAAGATAAATCAAGCAAGTTAACAGAACTTGTTATGCATGCAATAAACATGGGCATTTGGCAAGATATTGTAAAGAGGTAAGACCTTTTAATGGTTATTGTTACTCCTGTAATAAGTTTGGTCACAGGGCTATTCATTACAGAACAAGTCAAAGAAATCAACCTCAGCAAAATCACAGGAATATAAATAAAAGCAATCAAAGAAATCAACTCTCAAGAAATTTGCAGAACATTACATGTTATATATGCAACTACAATGGACACACAGCAAAGAAGTGCAACATGATGAGCAAGAACATCAAACCTCCTATCATTTATCACACATGTGGAAAGGTTGGACATATCTCAAGGTTTTGTAGATCCAAAAATCAGAGACAAGAGGATCCTAAAAATTCACTATTTGAAGAGAAAGGAGAAGTCAAGTTTGTCAAAGCAAATGAAGATTCAAGCAAAATATGGGTTGAAGTTAAGAAGGACAATAATGTTGACAAAGTATTTGATGCATCCATAGTGGACGCACCCTCTACTTCTGCTTGAATAGACCTTCTTGGTCTAAGGGGGAGCTATTCTAGCTCAGGACCCCTGCGCGGTTGGTGTACTCACTTTAGAGTATGCACCTTTGGATTCATGGTTAAAACCACATGTTATAACTATATGCATTCACACATTGACTGAATTACATCAGGATCAAAGTTTCAAAATCTCTACGTATAGTTGCAAGCATTAAATGCGGCAGATTGTATAAAAAGAAGTTTGCGATCAATCATTCTCACATTTACACTCGAGAGAATAGAAATTGTAGAGCATTGGAGCACTAAGACATCTAGGCATGAAGGCACAATAGTTTGGCAGTTGGAGCAAACAGATAATCAGTTTGAAACGGAGCCCTAACCGTCACGCCGTTTCAAAATTTTGTGGAAACCCTACATAAGAAAACACCAAGTATGGTGACCCCAGTTGTGTTTGATGTAGCAAAGAGGAAGAGGTTTATATTTAAGAAACATCCATTCAAATCCATACTGGATGATGTGGAAGGGGCTTTCTCCAAAATCTAGGTTGGCGTTGTTTACGTGGAAGATATCCACACATACATTTACTGTAAGAAGGAATCATTAGGAGATGATAATATAGCCACTCATATGGCATCAATGTTAAATATGGATTTCACATTCAAGGATGAGTTCACGCACTTACAAGATTACCCTATTCTTGAGTATTTGAATGCGCATGAGTTTGAAGAACCAAAATGGGTAAAAATTCTGTTAAGTAGAATTCATGATGATCTTTTCTGGATTGGAGATGTCCTAGTTTATATCACTACAAAACTAATCCATCAGTTAACCAGACTTCCAATGATTGGACCAGTGCTTCCCACTGGTAAGGATGTCAAGAAACAAATTGATAAATTTTGTTTGTCCAGGAGTGATAGGCGCGGAATGACAGTTGACCCTATCAAGGAAGATGACATTAAACTCCTAACAATGATACTTGGATATAAGTTTCAGCAAGCAAGAAGTTTGAATAGTGTCTCTGCAGCAACAGTCCTTGCAGCTATCAGAATAGTGAAGGAAAACACCCAATACAACCTATGTGAGATCTTGCACGTTCAATTAATTGACAACATCAGAATCATCAAGCATGACAGGAGCAAAACATTCAGGTTTGGATCTCTGATCATCTATTTGTATTTCCACATAGTTGGAAAGGTTGTAGACCTTTATCTAGACAAGGGAAGACCTACAATGTCTCAGATCTCTCTCAAAGCCATAGTAGACAATAGTGCAATAGATGCAATTAATATGGATATAAAAATATTCAGGGTCAAAACGTAGAACAGGTTCAGACTATCTGAGAAGATAGTTGACAAATACAAGGATACAATATGCTTTATGGTAGAGACAGATTGCACATGCATGGAGGTTGTTGAGCCTAGAACTAAGTGGATTCATCCACTAGGGTATGAAGTAGAAGACCATGTGTTAGAAGGATATGCGCAAGTCTTATTGTCAGCACCCAAAGACCCTAATGAACCTAGATGGGGCACTTACAGAGAAAATACTGACGAAGAGGATATTAAACTACAACTTTCTGTTAACAAAAGGAAAGCATCCAAAACTACATCCAACATTATGAAAATGCATGGAATCACACAAGAAGATTTGGACAAGGCAAAAGAAGCCAAAATTGCTAAAGAACTTGAGCAGATTCATGCACAAGTTAAAATTGAGAAAACTATTGAA